>BGPR01009358.1:36005-57977 GCA_013235015.1 Araneus ventricosus | reverse complement strand
CGGAGAGGGGAGGAACAAGGCAAAGAATGTACAGCGTGAAGAAGGGATACTTCCATAAATGTAATGTTAACCAACGACCGCAGCGCTACCTGGTTCCTGGCGAGGAATATGCTCGGCAAGAAAAGCAACTTCCAGATGTCGCGCTCATGGCCATTCCATTCAGAATTCTAGATCGTTTTCCTAGCGCTTTTTACGTTCATGGAACACATTTAGTAGGCCTTTTAAGAGTTTTACGATTGATAAAAATATAGAAAGAAATAGAAACAAAATTTTTTAAAAAAATTTTAAAACCAAAATTTAAAAGTTTTTTATATAAAATAATGCAGAAAATCACATATTAATATTTTCCAAATTTGTCTTGATTTTTTTAGAAGAAATATATATTTGTAGGTCTAAATCGTTAAAATCAGTCAAAGAAAGCTTTTTTTTGCATTTAATTAAGGGTCTAAATTTTGGCATATCAAATAGAGTAGAAGGAAATCAAAGTTTGTTAAAATAACTTTAAAAATAAACATTTACAATTATTTCAATCATTTTTAACACTTTTTCATTTTTGATACGAAATAACTTTCAAACAATTTTATGAAGTTTTCACTGACACTTTATTCAGAATAAGCAACAAACAGAAATCAAAAGTAAACATAGAGTATTTACACAAGTAAATGAAAATCATAACAAAATACATTTAAAAAAAAAGAAGCATGTAATTCACACTAAAAAGGATAACTGAAAAATAGCAATTGCATTACAACTAATTTTTCTAAGGAATATTTACATAGCTGTAGCATATGCAATATTTCTATACAATATACAAAAATTAAATGCTAAGCATAAGAAAAACATTCAATTTGAAAAAAACTTACAATACGAGATGAAATCTATTGTTGAACTTTTAATAATTTTTTTACGTATAAGCAAATTTTTACAGGATTTCTGGTACTTATAAAAAGACGCCTTGCAGAGAGCCATCTTAACAAATATCTATAACATAAACATATTCATATCATTATCCTTAGTTCTATAATCTGTCAACATTGTTCCTTTTGCTCAGAAGTTGACAGCTTAACTACAGAGGGTGTTTGCAAATTTTTTAGACTATTTTTTTTATTTAGGAAAAAATAGTCACGTCAATTATATTTTTGGAAGTATAAATCATCATATGCTACCAAAAATTTTTTACATGCAAAACGGCAGTTATGAAGAAGTGATGACTGGAAGGCTAGGTTTTCAATCTTTCTGAAGAGAATTCTTCTTGCTCAGTTATTCAAAGACGTTGTGAAAGCCATGGTTGTTTTATATCTAAGATACAATAGGTAATATTCTTAATACGAAAGGAAAAAATTGTTTAAGTCTGGCTTCAAGTGGAAATATTGTTCCAAATATATATCAAAGCAAAAAACGCAGGTCATGAAATACTGTTAGGGGGAGATATTTAATGTTAAAACAAAATTCTTCAAGTCAAAGGTATATTGAAAAATCATTAAAATGTTCAGTGTCAAATGTAAACAAAATTATTAACACCGATTTAATTATAAAAATGAAATGCTCATTGTCTTTCTCCATGTTGTATCACTGAAACCCAGAACAGGCTGTAGAATTCTTTTTGAAAAGAAATTATCGGGAGAAAAATGAAAAACAAAAAACATTTTAGCAATAGATGAAATATAGGTCTACTTAAATGAATGCGAGAAAAAGAAAGATCAATTTGTTATCATCAAGAGGAGAAAAAATACATTAAAGCATTCAAAGAATCTAAAGAAGTTTTTCTAAGTGATTTTTGATTGTGGTAGGTTTTTCATATAATGTGAAATTAAAAGCAAAGAGAGTGCTACAATGCCATCAATCAGTAGAACTGCATCAAAACAAAGCAAGCAGCCCTTTGTAGACATTGGAAAGCTGTCGAAGAGGAGCGAGAGAAAATACCTGTTTCGATACTGCAAAAAGCATTATTCTCATGACAATTATGATGTAGAAAGATTGTTAAGTATAAGGACTATCCAACTGAATATTTAAAACAACAAAAAGTTGTGATAAAAGGCAATCAAAAATGTGCGAACAACATAAGATTCAGCACTCAGCAAACTCTCAGTTCTCTGCTGCATTCTTACTTAATGTCTAGCCTCACACTCAGCTGCAGTTTCATTGAGTCATAGCGGATGAAAAGCAATTTATGTGTGTGCCAAATTTACGACTAAAATAAGCCGATGACATCTTCTATAGAACCATTATAATATACTTATAGAAAAATTTTACAAACTACAAGTAAACTGTTACCATATAACAAGAAAATAATATTTTACGTTGGCTGCAAACGAAAGGTATCTATTTATTGAAACAAGTTTTACTCCACCTTTCATTTATAATTTTACTTCCTATATCGTAATCAATCGCTACTAACCTATGTCTAAAAATTCTAGAAAATTCTTGAATTCACGCTAACAATCGATTTCTCATGAAAGAAATGTACCTTTTAAAAATAAACAGACGAAAAGTGAAGAAAAATTCTTAAAGCTATTCTTTTTTTCATATCTAGAAGCCATCAAATCACGATGAAAGCTATTGACGTTCCGATATTCAATAAACTATTAAGCTAAAGCAATCGAATGCAATCGATTTACATAGGAAGTTTTCATTAACTGTATTGGTAGGATTGAAAGCTCTGCATGACCCTAGCGGTGAAAATTTATAATCAACCGATTGATATTTTACAACTTGGAATTCAATATTTTTAAACATATTAAAAGTTAAAAATATTAGCTTGACACAAGTTTCATTTCCGTGCAATTCGTTGCACTCATTTTAATAATTTTTCAAAAATTAAATTGTGTTTGAAATTTATAATTTGTAACACTTTTTTTATTGGTGAAGACCAAGAATACATATTTATTTTAACGCTTTTTCTTAATGAAAAATTTACTATGTATTTAATTGTCTCATAACATCCTTTAAATGTGTCTTATACTGCAATATTTATGCACTAAATTTGAAGTACTTATACAAAAAATGTTAATAATTTATGGAGAAAATTAGATATCTTAGGTTTTTAAAAATCGTCTGGTTCAACTGATATTTTCATTTTAATTATAAAACGTTTGAGACGATAAAAAAATTTTGGGAATTGTAATTTTCTATATAAAAGTAGTTTTTTATATCAAAAATATTAGACATGAAAGTATTTTAATACTGAGCAACGCCGGGCATAACAGATAGCTTTTGCATAAAATGTATGTAAGCGATGTGCTTATTTACATTAACATTGACGAAATTTGCACATCATTATCACGCTTTTGTGAGATGAAATCCCTTTTCGTCTTTGTCAATTTCTTTGTGACTGAATATTTGCTGTAAAATGTGAGCCAAGTCTATTCAGCACATGGTCGAAGTTCAAGCACAGTTCCTTCGGCCTATTAGGAAAAATTGAATAAAATGTGGAAGTATCCGGATACTTTTGATCATATAGTGTATCTTTAAGCCAGGAAAATTTACTTCAAAAGTACACTCTAAATGATTGCCTCAAAAACAATCAACGATGTATGTTGAAAAATTTACAATAAAATTGAAAATAATTGACAATAAACATGCTTTAGTTGTTTTTCAGCAAAATTGACTTCAAATGTATGTTCAGTATTGTTCATTTGCTTTAAAATAAATTATTCTCCTGACTTAATTTTGAACTGAAGTATTTAAGATTTTTTAAAAGCAGCACTTGATTAAAAGATGAATTCTGTTTATAATTCTTCATATTTTATTGAGTCAAAACAATTTTGGTTAAACAAATTTCAAAACAAACTTATACCTTAATTTTGTTAATAAATTGGTGATTTCCCAAAAAGTAAGAAACAAAGAGAACCATGTTTAATAAATAGGCAGGAATTATTTGGAAAAAAAATAATTTTGAATCATTATTAAACGCAATGTTCCAAATTCTCGAATATATAAAATAATTATAATTTTTCCCTGGACTCGAATGAAAAAATGGATTAAAATGACAATATGAAACTCAAATATTTTTCTTTTCTTCTCCTGTCAATAAACTGAAAAGGAATATTGACTCCATTGTTGCATATCGTGCACATAAGATTTATTGTGATTTCCTATGAATAAATCTTTATTTTTCATATTATAACCGTAAGCTACTTTGCAGTCACTGGTCACTTTTTCCCAGAAAGGTAATATATTGTATTATTTTGCGAATTCATTTTTTACACTTTCTTTTATTATTTGATCTAATAATGATAACTAATGCAGAAAAAAGCCATAGCTTTAGATTTCCAATTTTATGCGCTCTTTTACGTGCAGTCGCTTTCGGGCAAGACCTCCCATAACTGTAATTTGAATTGAGGAAACAAAATTTGCTTATTTTAACATTTACTACCTTAAGTGAATATACATTTATACACACTTCATAAGCTACTGTAACCACACTCATGCATGACAAGACCTCGACGAAAGGTTTATAGAATTATTTGGGTTTTTTTAAAAATTTTCTACTGGATTGGGATCGGGCAATGCAAAAAGCTTCGAATAATATCTTTCATTTTTCTTCTCCCTGATGCTTCTTACATATTTGGATATTATGTTTATGCACGTAATGGTTGTAAAGATAAATGGATACAAGATAAAATGGACACTGGAAAGAATTATTAGCGTCACGTCCAGCATTAAACTGATGTGCTCAGTGAATCGTAAGAGATACGAATTACAATTTGCGATGAAAAGAGTTGTAGAATATTATAAAGAATAGATTGCTTGATTAAAAATCGTACTCACTCGATTGTAGATTGGATAGCAAAACTCACTCTAAAAAAATCAAATTGATAATCCAATATGGATGCAAGCCAAAGAATTCCACTTGTTGGTTTTCACATCTTTTAATCGTTTCATTTTGTTACATTAATAAAATAGCACATTTCTTCGAAGATTTAGCATGGTTTAACAAGACATATTTTTTCGATTCATGATTAGAATAGATTTGTTAGATAACGAAATAAAAGCTCGCTCAGGGCGAACAAAAGAGTCAGAATGTCTGGCGTGGGCGTCACAACAGTCCGAGTTCGAACTAGCAAAAGCGCGGGTGTTACAGAAGAGGGTTCAAAAATTTCCAAGAAGGGGGTGAAAACGGGGCTGCACAGACATCCGCTGTCAGTCCAAACTGAGTATCAAGGAGGTGGTGGCCTCTGGGGACTTTTTTCTTGTGGAAACTGAACAAGAGTAGAGTTCATATTTAAAACTGTTCATGAGAAGAAAGCAAACATCTTGTCAGGATTTATTTTAGCTTTTCCACTAATTTACAGTTTGAAGGTTTTAATGGCTTGTGAAGTCGGTGGAGATGAAAAAGGATTCCTCCATTTCTTTTACGGAATCTTGGTGTCCAATAAAACATTAAAATGCTTTATACTGTTTTGGAAAGCCTTCGAATATTATTTCTTATTATCAACTTACTCTCATTTCTTTATTTTGAAACTTTGTGTAACTTTTTACGATTCGAGCTTGTCTATTCGATCTCTGTCCCAAGAATGGAAAGATGCCCCCTCAGGCATTCACCATCGGGATCCAGCTCAAACATCTCACATGCAGACGGAAAATTTTGAAAATGCTTGAGGAATTAGAAGCAAACTTCTCTTCCGTGTGTTGTATTGCATGTTCAGGACATTTCTTATACTGTTTCGCTTTGATAACTCAGATAATGTTGTATTCTTTCAAGGAAAACGCATTAACGTACTTAACCGACTCAGCCGTCAACTTGATAAATATTGTCATACCTTTGATCTTGATGTTTTGGATTCCTGAACAGAATCCTCTGGAGATGGAGAACCTCAACAAAATCAAACGCTGCAAATATGAAAAGAGGGCCAGCTATGGAATAGTCTCCGAAAACTCAATAGTTGAGAAATTGCTGTTGGAAGAGAAAATATTCGTTGTGTCTGGAAGTAATCTAATTTTCTTCAGGTGAAGAAATATTCTCTCAGTTATAGGTTCTGGTTTGACATATGGACTGCTTCTTATAGGACTAGAAGTGCGAGAATGATGCAGAGAGAATTTTCCTGAGATTTTCAGAATGTACAATTTGTCTTCAAGTTTGTTTTCTGTTAACCGCAATACACATTAAATAAAATGATATAATTCGTTTTGCTTAGGTTTTCATTTCCTGAAAACAGCAATATGCGCTCATTAAAATAAAAGAACCTTAATTATCAAAAATAAGCAATAAACATAATTTAGTCACAGACGTAGTGCATATTAAATAGAATTGTAAATAGCACAGGGATGCTAAATTTTAATATTGTAAGCACCTAAATATAAATTTTATTAATGTATATAAGAAAAGTAATTTGAATCGTTATAAAAAAGGTTATTTTAAATTTTATTCTTTTCTAACTTCATTTATTTCCTTTGTTCTAAATTACATGTAATCGAGATTTTGTGCTTTTACTACCGCTGACTTTTTCTCTACATTTTTGTCAATAGGGTTACATAAATTCTAATTATCCTGTATATTTCTTTCGGTATTATGAAACTTTTTCTAGAAGGCAATTTTTAGTTTCAGGTTTTCTGCAACTTCTAGAATGCGAAACTGGTTACTACTATCACTAATGTAATAGTGCAAAATATTTGAATGTTCTTAAATCCTGGATTCAAACATCCTTTAAACTCTAATAACTTTTCCTAAATAACAAAAGCTAATAGTAAACACTAATGCATAGAATTTCGTTTTGGTTTCTAGTAGTATTTTTTGTCCTGGTATCAAATTCCCAATGTCATTAATTTAAATTACAATTTATTTCCAAATATAATAAAATTTATTTTTTCATAAGGTTAATTTATTCATTATGTTTATAATTACGTTCGAGATCGCAGAATAGCGGGCTCGAGACACGAATCCATCGAAGATCTGCCACATATTTGGAGCTCATAAATATCAAATCTGCCTCAAATTTCATCTTGATGTTTGTGCATGGAAATTGAAAGTGTGTTATTTCATTTACGCTGTCTCCTCGTTATCTAACTACAATAATTAAAAATAACGAAATGCTTACTTTTTTGCAAGTTTACCCGAATTCGAAAACGTGTAATAATTTTATGCCAATAAAGTAGTTATTTAAAATCACAAACGCACAGTATAAGTAATTCATTCTTATTTTATAAAATATGTCCTTAACGGAAGAAAACATTATTACCCTCTTAGGCAAACACACACGTGACTAAAAAGCCGTGAATTCTTAAATATTTGATAAGTGATATAGATGAATGAACCAAAGAAGAAATCAAAGAAATCGTATAAAAATTGAAAATAATATCAATTTATTTCCGTCATTTAATACTATATTCTCTATTTTCCTCTTTACTTTCAATGACACCAAATTTTTCTATTTTTCGTGTATTCTGGTCAAATTTAATTTTGAGGTCATTTATCAATGCATGAAATAAGCATTATCATTCACACAAAAATATTGACGCTTCTTAATTCGATATCCATTATTCTGACATACGTTCTGGACAAATTCCAATTTTCCTACCAACATATTACTTTCAAACATCAAGTTGTGATAGACATTTAAGCTGTACTATTTTAGTAGCCTTACATATGTCCTGTTTACTGAGCCTACCTAAAAGAACCAAACCTCCTGACATCATATTTACATGAAAAACATAACTGTCCATTTCATATACTATCTTTCTGTAGCTGGTCTTATGTGGTAATGTCTTTTTACTCTATTCTTTTTTAAAATGCACTGTTGAATCCAACATTAAAATAGTGAGCCGTATTTTGCTTGCATTGTATAAGCCCGCCTTACAGTATGTCAGCTGGATTGAAACTAACAAATAAAAAATAAAGGATATGAAATATAAATTTTTATATATCGGATATATTAATTAAAGGGCTTTCTTAATTGATTCTACAAATTATTTGATAAATAAAACACGATGGTAAAAATTAATTTCGCTGTTCCCAATTCGTATGAAAATACGTCGCAATTTTCATTCCCCAGCATTCAACAATGGAAGGACAACATGAGATTAAATATTAAAAAGTTGTCAAAAATCAGGAAAAAGTGCAATGTAATGTAACTGATGATATTAAAAAGATAAATCTTTCAATTTTTAGATGGTGTAAAAGTAATTTTTTGTGATGATATTTCTGAAAATTATAAATGAAAAACTTCACATTTCAGCTATTTTTAATTAAACAAAATTCTAATTAAAATATCTAATAAATCCCTCCGACTTGTACTATCTCACGCTCTAACCCTCTGAGTGTTTCACACGTATTTCTACGTTGACCTTGGACTCCCCCAAAAGCGTAAAACACGCATTTCAACTTGTGGTCGAAAACACCCCGAAATCGGTTTGCACTGAATTTTACGTTCATTGTGAACTGTCTCTAAAGTGCAACACACGTATTTTTCCGAATTTCTTACCCCCTTTCTTGGTTTGACATCTTGATTGATTATCTGGGGAGAGCAACTGTCAGCACAATGAAGACTGATAAGGATGTACTTACTGCAAATTAGGGATATCACAGGATCCGAAACCCCACTCTCTCCTGTGGTGTGGGGAATTTTAATGCTATTTGCATTGAGGTGATCTTTCCAGAAGAATTGCAGTGTCTGATTTTTTTTTGCATTGTGTGTGTCGGAATTTGGAATCGCATTCTGAATTAGTTCGGTTTAATGTCATCCTGTTTTGATGCTGTATTATGTTTCAAGTGCTATTCTTTTAATACAATTTATGTGATATAAGATTTTTCTTCAATGCCTCAGATCCATTGCTCAGATCAATGCTTTAAAGATCCATATCGAATGGTTACTTAAAATAGATATTGTGGTTCAAGTAAAATAGATTTTGTTCCAATACCGCATTCAAGCATAAAAAAATTGAAAGCCTGGGGTGTTGCTAAGAAAATCTACTATTTATATATATTTGTATAGTGTTCTTGAATCAACACATTTTACCCACGTTCAACTAGTTTTATGATATTAATGTAAACTTCAATCATATTAATAATCTCCATCTACTCAGTTTTCCTTTAAAAAATAGAGTAAAATTAAATTTTTGTCAAAAAATAGAGTAAAATTAAATTTTTGTCAAAAAATAGAGCAAATTTTAAGTTATATGAAAATGATGCATTATTTTTATTGTTTTATCTTTGAGATCAAATCAAAAATTTCAGTTTTACATTGATTATTTCATTATATAGATTTGATTTTTATTAAAAAAAATTAATCTTCAGGTTTAAGTGTAATTTTTTTAAGACTAGAACAGATTTTAACTTCATTATTACACTATTTAGAAAAATATCTTTTAAATTCATAAAAATTACAATGAAAAAATTCATTCCGAAAAATAATAATTATTTTATTAAATAATTATTTGTCGGAAATTTATTTTAAGGTCACTCTGAACTGAAAAAATAACGCACATGGAAATAAAAGTTAAAGAAAGTGGAAGAAAATTTTATTTTTTAGATTATAAAATATTTTCTTTTTGTTAAAGGCAGGAGGAAATATAGTTTAGATGAAAACGTTATCGACTAAATTTGATGTTTGGGTTTGTGATCTTATCAGACTTTTAATAATCTTATTATGAGACTGATAATATCTGCAGCCTAACTCTCTTAAGTTTATTTCAATAATCAATGAAAATGTTTATTTCTTGCTTAAAATAAAAGAAGACAAAAATATTTCTCAGAAAATATTATCCGAATACTGTATTTGCGCATTAGTTCCTTGAAGCACAATTTTTTTTCTGATGTGTTAATAAGCATTCTTCTATAAATGATTAAATCTATATAGCTGAATTGAATTGCTTTCGGTAAATGCCATGCCAACTGCAAGTTAAATTTTCATTAATGCTCTGAGAAAAGAAATCCACTAATATATGTTACAAACCTTTGATACATCCAGATCCACTAATAACAACTTTGAAGACTGTTCTTCCCATAATAATAGCAGTCTCTGGATTTGGATTATTTCAAAATATTACCGTCACATGCCAGATCATATGTTTTATCGCAATATCTTGTGTGTGTGTGCTGTAATTTGTAAAGTATAATTTTTTAAATAAAATTCTGATTTATATATACGTTTTTATTTATAATAATAATGAGACTGTTATTTATTTTCCAAGTTGTATGATATATTTGAATTAGATCTATAATTTTATTTTTTTAAAAAAAGAGTCAGTTTTATGTTAGTTAAATTTCCTTTATATTTGGTATGAAAAGGCCCAAAAATATTTTTGAATACCACACCGACAACGTCCAAGACATCTATAAATTGTGAAAAGGCACCTGAATAATTTCAAAAAGGTGTTAGATTTTTCTCCTTATTCTTTGATTTTGCCAAGTTTGCAAAAAATTGTCTGTAGGAAAAAAAAATCAATATTTTTTTTTATTTCGTAGCTAGCGCATTTTCGTAAAATTGATAAAAAAAAAGTTTGATCGTTTTTACTTTCTAGTAAACGAAGTATAATACAAAGAGAAAGTATTATAATCGTCGGTCGTAAATTTCAACACGAGATTTTGATTAATCTCCACGTTTTAGACCTCCCTGAGTCCGAAAAACACAATTTTGGAATTTTGTTCGTGAACACGGTAACTCAAAAACGGTTAAAGCTAGAAAGACGAAATCTGGTGTATGGACTTTACACAAAATTAGTATATTTCAATCAATTTTTGGATAAAGTCCGTAAACGGGAAATTTGTCTGTTAGGGTTCATATGAACACGATAACTCAAAAACTTAAATAGCTAGATGGATAAAATTTGGTACACAGTTTCAAAAATTAGGAATATAGGTCCGTATTAACTTTTGGACGAAATCCCTCGAAACGTTGACTGTCTGTCGTTTTCTGTAATCACTATAATTCCCAAACGCAACGACTTAGATAAATGAAATTTGGTATGTGGTCTTTTAACCCTAATTGTCCAATTTTCGTTTCGGTAAAAAACCCTCTAATGCCCCTGAAACTCAATATGCCATTTCTTTTCGATAAAAAAATTATAAATAAAGAATTAAATTTAATTTTGAAAAATTCTCGACTGGATGCTCTAGTACTTTGACTATAGTATCAAAGGTGAATTAAATTTCCGTTTATTATAATAGAACATAATCTCTTGCGTACTAAATAAAGGTATATGAATAAGCTATTTCTTCCAACATTTAATGCATTGGTTTTCTAAATGTAATCTTTAGTTTGAGGATTATTAACTTGCCCTCTTAAAAAGCATATATAACAAGTTTCAGTACAAAAGGCTTGTAGTATATTGTTTTATTTAAAACATTATTCAGGGGTTAAGAAGGTTATTTATAATCCTTCACAAGTATTAATTATTCCTGGCTATTTTGGAATATAGATTATTATGTGACTATCTATATAATAAATGTTTATGTGCATACAAAACGGATTAAGCCAGTTAAGCTCCGTTTATATTTGTGTTGGGCTCTAAATTTTTTACCTTTTATCGAATACTAAATCAAGAAACAATATGAAAAGTTTTATAGTGCCATCAGAGATTAGTAAAATATATATAAATGGCATTGTTGTTGATCCTTAAAATTAAGGAAAGAATTTTTACATTCGTAGACTAATATGCTGAAGTGTAGACTGAAAATAAATTGAAGTCAAGAATATAAAAAAGACAACTAATAATATGTAAAATACAACTATTATATCTAAAATACAACTATTAAGAACCATCAAATAAATTGAAGTCACAGACATCTAAAGAATATCAACTTTCATGAAACTTCGATGATGTTCATATTTTTAGAAACTCACAACATGAAAAATAAGTAATATAGCTTTCATTTTTTTGGCCCAACGGTCTGGCATTGTCTAACGGTGTTTATTTTTGTCATCTGGTGTTATGGACAAGGGCAGAATGAGGCATCACGAAGACATGAAGTGTAATTTTGTCACGCGACAGGTGGGATCTCCGAATGCAGTAAAACCTAGTTTGAATAGGTTCCAAGCTGAATAGAACGGATTCTTGCGGTTAGCCAGCCCCTCCAAGGGGGTTGCTAATTGTCCACAGTTCAGAGGGAGGAAGAGACTTGATCTGCTGCGCTTTTGGGAAAATCTTCTGTTGGGAGGAAGACACTTTTAAAACAGATAAAGGTTATGCAGCCGCTCGCTTTTCGAATCGCTTTAGAAAGAAGATCTAACCACTTAGAGGGCTAAAGTATATTTGTGCCAAACCGAGTTAATTGGTCTATCCTGTAGAGCATGAAAAGTCACATGCACAACCGTTTTTATCATTAGTAGTATTTTAGATGTGTTACTCTCGAACTCAAACATCCTGCAACCTGCTTTTTATGTAATGACACAGGAAACAAAAATTTAATAGAAAACGTTAATAAAAAATTTCTAAAAATTCTTATTATTATACTGAAAAGATTTTTCTATTTCATTGTTTTCTAATTTTTAGTCTTTAATTTTTTGTTTAAAAAATATTAATGAATTCTTTATTGACTGCCAGAAAGCGCCGCTTCCATTGCACCAAAATTTAATTAAATTACTTACTTATTAATAATTACTTTCAGGAAATAAAAAAACATTAAATTGTCATAAAAAAGTGTAAAAAATATTAAAACTCTAACCTATCGTGAAATGAGTGAAAACCCCATCACAAAAATCCATTTTTACTTACATGGAACAAAAAATAAGAATAATAAATAAATAAATAAGAATTTTGAAATGAATATGTGTAAATAAAGAGAAATCTTTAAAAATAATTAAAAAATTAGTTCAACAAGTATAAGCTTCTGTATTGATGAAAAAAATTATGGTAAAGAAAAATTTCAAAATAATATTTTACGTTTCCGGCCAACGATTAGTATCTATTTATTGAAACATGTTTTACTCTACCTTTTATTTATACTTTTACATCCTCTATCGTTATCAATCGCTACTAACCTATTTCTTAAAAATACAGAAAATTCTTGAATTCTCGCTAGCAATCTATATCTCAGAAAAGAAATGTACCTTTTGGAAATAAACAGACGAGAAGAGAATAAAAAATTCTTAAAACTATTCTTTTTTCATATCTAGAATCCATCAAATCACGCTAAAAGCTATTGACGTTCCGATATTCAATAAACTATTGAGCTGAAGCAGTCGAATGCAATCTATTTACATTATAAGTTTTCATTAACTGTGTTGGTAGGATTGAACGCGCTGCATCACCCTAGAGTTGAAAATGTATAATAAGCAGATTGATTTTTTACAACATGGAATACAATGTAATTTACCATTTTCAAGCAAAAAGAGATAAAGTTCTCTTAAATGTATTGTTATAAAATCGATGATTCTGAGAAACATGTATTGAAAATGGGGAGTAAAATAATTAATATCCTTCGTTGTTCTGGTCTCTCAAATCATTTAAATCCAAAAGGGGCAAATCGAATAAAAGCCCTTCGAATGATTTCAGTGACACGCTAAAGGTAATTGTAAAAGAACTTGTGACTTCGCTTCATTTCGCAGCAATTTATAATGGAAATTATTATATCAATATAATCTGCATTTCTAATCTAATAGGTTTGTTGGCTCGCGAATGGAATGATGTAATAAATGTAATGATATCATCTGATCCATATGACCGTGTAGTTACAGAGAGAATGTTAATATCACACTTTATTTTATCTTCTACACGCCGTTTGCTTATATTTCTTCCATGCTGTTGAATTTATTACGATTTCTGAAGTGGCAGAAGCGTAGCGACCGGGAAATGATTGGGCAGATTTAGGTGGCGCCATGGAGTCAAAATATTGCTGAGTTTATATTATTTTTAAAGCAATATTTGGCGCCGCGATCAAGACTTCAGACAGAGAAGTGAATTGACGAGATCGAGTTTAATGTATCTACAAATAGATGCGCAGATGCGCAGCATTTCCGTTTCGAAACATTCCTTGTTTTGTTTTAGATACCGATGTCGCTTTTGTTTATGTGAATAAAGATGTTGTTTATAGCAGTCCAGTTGGTTATTTGCATGATTAATTAGCTGACCAGTGCAAGTGGTGACCCGGACGTGATGAAAAGGTTTGAAAATAAACCATGCACCGGGCATCATTTATGCTTGCTGGGCCATTGATGAAGCCTGAGGTAAAAGAATCATATTGTGATTCTAGCGGCACTTCGCCTCGCTAAGCCTCTGGCCATGTCCACAAAACTTTAATGAGTTTATGACACTTTTTAAAGTAAAAAACGATGAGGAGGCGTTCAAATTCCTTGCCCCGGGGGCCGTTTAAAATTGTTAAGCCACTGATGAATGGGCTCAAATATCATATTCCGGCTCGGGCGCCACTGAACCTCCGTACGCCGCTGCGAAGTGGAACGATGGTCATAGAAAGAACTATCAGCCATTAAAACGATCGAATTCCTGAAAACACTAAATAGAGCCTTGGAGATATTAATATTATTAAAAGCTGTTTCTTCGAGAACAACTTTTATCATTTGCACTGCGAATTTCATGATTTCTTGCGTAAGTTTGGGCCAGATAAAAACTTTTAAAGTAACACTACCAACTGCATCTAACTGTGTAATTTCTATGGGTGGCCCTTCCTGTCCTAGTGTTGATAAGGTCTATATTCTTGAATGGGTGCGGTGAATTCTAGCATCGACAAAGTAGAGTCCTAACTGTTGAATATAGATGAGTAGCTCTTCCTGTCCTAGTGTTGATAAGGTCTATATTCTTGAATGGGTGCGATGAATTCTAGCATCGACAAAGTAGAGTCCTAACCGTTGAATATAGATGAGTAGCCCTTCCTGTCCTAGTGTTGATGAGGTCTATATTCATGAATGTGTGCGGTGAATAGCAGCTTCCGCAAAGTAGAGTCCTTCATTCGCTGACTAGCGGCGATGTGTTAAAACCTAATTTCAAAGAAAAGTAAATTTGCTTCTACTTTCTTTTAGTTCGCATATTTGAAAGATGTATTTCAATAATATTATTAATAAATTACTGTTATTTTTACCTTATCAATCTCTGCTGATTGAACAGTTGCTTTTATAAAACGGTTATGGTTCAATTAAATCTTTTACCTTATATAAAATGTTACACACACCGCTTCTTAAGTATATCACAAACAATGCTTAAGTCGTATCATGTATTGAAGATAAATTGCTTAGCAATATTTATATCTCGTTCTGCAGCAACACGGTGGCCACTTTGGGAAATACTTCGTAATTTTGAGCCGTGGTCAGATGACGAGGACGGCATCGGAGCAGGTATCCCCTCTCAAACTTCCCTCCGCACCATAGTAAGGACATTTGGCGCCGACGGATTTAAATGCACCAGACGCGCTTCAATGGCTGTTCTCTAACGGAATAAGGCTTCGCACCTAGAGAACCTAACCCCGTTCTTATCACCAGGCTACCGCGTCTTAAGCGGGATGTTCACCAGTGTTCCAATCCACTTTTTTTGTAACACAGGATGCCAAACCCATTCGTCAATGTGAAATCCTGATGATGATTTGCGCAGAATGAGGGAAAGTTTGAAATTTCATCGTTGTTGGATTTCCATTCATCCCGTTCGGACATAAAAGTGAAATAGGATCCTTCGAGGCGGGCGATAGATCGTAGATATCGGTGATAGATAGGCGTGTGTGGGGGGGCGGAGCGTTGGGGAGTAGAAGTATTCGTGGGAGTCAGACTGCAGATGTCAGGTTGGAGAGGGTGCTCTCTCCAAAAAGTGAAAATCCCCGTATGAGAGAGGGGAATTGTGGGTAGGAGTCAGTCTAGCTGGAACAGAAATTATGTTCACTGAAATACCAATACCTTTATAAACCTTCATAGTATTTAACTGCATTTTTTATATGAGTTGTCTAATATATCTGCCTTTCAAATTATAAAAGAAAAATAATTTACTAAAATTTGCTTATTTCCTTAAATTTTATCACAACGCTGCTGAAATAAATTGTCTTTTATTCAGCAAGTTTCTTGTAATTTAGTTGAAAACTCTGCATGTTATAAGCGAAACAAATTTGGAAAAATTTTGGATTTTTTAAGAAATGTTATTTATCTCCTAGAGTATACGTGCTATCTTAATATAAATAAAAGTCTCTGTGGGTATGTATGCATGTGGGTGTTTTCCACATCTTCTCCTAAAAAACTAGACTGATTTCAACCAAACTTTGCACACTAATTATATAAGATTTAAGACAATAATAAGATTATTGTCAACTTTTGGAAGCCCAAAAGTTAATTAAACAGTCAGTTAATTAGAAATTAACCGAAACCGTTTTTCCGCAATAACTTCGACGCAATTTGCTCAACAAAAATTATTTTCATACCATCTTCAAGTTCAAAAGTTCACCTTTGCAATGATACCAAATATATCTGTGAACTTTTCCATTTAATTTTTATTAATTATTCAAAATTTATCAAATAGTTAATAACCTACAGACACAATTTTGACATAATGCAAATTTATACGTGCTCCGTTGCTAGGCAACGGTTAGACTTTGAAATAATTTACCTTTATTTTTGAAATTTTTATAAATATATTTTATAAAAGAAGAGGGAGATCACCGTCAACATTTAAAAACCTCAAATCTTATTAAAATTTCAGTTCATTGGAAATTAAGCAAGATTTCGGCATTTTCCGAGATATTTTTCGAAAATAAGTATTATGTCCCCATAACTATTTTTACACATATTAAAAATTTTAAAAATTAGCTTTTCATGACACAAGTTTCATTTTCGTTCAATTCGTTGCCCTCATTTTCATAATTTTTTAAAATTTAAATTGTGCATAAAATTTATAATTAGAAACACTTTTTTTATTCGATAAACACAAGAATACATAAGAAGAATTGTTGCTAGATCACATTAGAAGAATTCTGGAAAAAACTAATTTCATTATTTTTTTATTCATATTTATTTTATCGCTTTTTCTTAATGACAAATTTACTATGTAATTAATTGACCAAAACATCCGTTAACATCTTTCTTTTAATGCAAAATTCATCCAAAAAATTTGAAGTAACTTTCCAACAAATATTAATCTTTTATGGAGAAAATTAGCTATCGGCGGATTTTAAAAATCGTCTGGTTCTCTTGATATTTTTATTTTCATTATAAAACTTTTCAGACAATAAAAGAAATCCGGGTATTATAATTTTCTATACAAAAGTAGTTTTTTACATAAAAAATATTAGGCATCGAAGTATTTTAATACCGAGCAACGCCGGGCATCTCAGTCCATAAAATTTATGTAAACAATATGCTTATTAAGCATTAACATTGATGAAAATTGTGCATCAATATCATTTTTCTGTGAGACGAAATCCTTTTCGTCTTTGTCAATTTCCTGTAGGCCCCTTTAATGTCCTTGGGACTGAATATTTAAAGCAAAATGTGAGTTCAAGTCCATTCATCATATGGTCTAAGTTTCTCCAGTCTTTCAGGAGAAATTCAAAATGTGTGTAAGTATCCGAATGCATTTGATCATTTAGTTTCCTTTAAAACAGGAAAATTTATTTCATAAGTACACTACTGAATTATTGCCTGAAAAACAACAAACTATGTATGTCCAAAAAATTTACAATTTAATTGAAATTTGTTGACGATAAAGATGCCTCAGTTGATTTTTAGCAAAATTTACATTAAATATATGTGCAAAATTGTTAATTTGTATTGAAACGAATCATTCTTCTGACTGAATTTTAAACGGAAGCATTTAACATTTTTTAAAAGCTACACTTGTTAAAAAAATTAATTCTGTTTAAAATTCTTTATATTTTATTGAGTCAAAACAATCTTGTTTAAACAAATTTGAAACAAACTTACAACTTTTTTTTGGACAACTTCAGACCTGATGTCCAACTTTGAACTGCTCCTATTAATTCAATAATTGAAGAAACTACATGTTGTTTTTTTAATTTGATTCTCAATTTTCTTAGAAATATAATCGATGCAAGTATTTTAAGTTTCGGGCATGGAATGATTATATTTTTTTTAGTTTTACCAAGAAAAATCGAGAAAATCATCGTTCTTCCCATAATGGAGCTCGGTGGTGAATTTTGTTTTTCAAGTAATTTCTTGTTTTTAATCCTTTTTTTACGAATTAAATGGCTTCTGCAATATTTTATTATCCACTGACAACCATTTTAAAGTGAAATTTGTGTGAATTTTTGTCTTTTTTTAGTTGAAATATCTGGTATTGTCCGGATGCTTGACATGGGGTAACTTTTTTAATTTTTCATCAACAGGCTTGAAATATCGTTTATTCTTTAAAATTTACAGTAGTACACAGTACGCCAAAGAAAAAAAAATTCTAACTCTATTATTTCTTAATTCCGACTGAAGGGGCTAATAATGTAGTGATTTCCCAAAAAATAAGAAGCCAGAGAACCATTTTCGATAAATAGGTTGGAATTATTTGCAATACAAACAAAATTTTAAATCAAGTCTTAAACGCATTGTTCAAATTCTCGAATATATTTAATAACTATAATTTTAAAAGGACTCGAATAAAAAATGGAATAAAATGACCATTAAAGACTCAAATATTTTTCTTTTCTTCTCCAATCATTAAAATGAAAAAGGAATAATGTATTCACCGTTACATATCGTGCACATAAGATTTATTGTGCTTTGCTATGAATAAAACATTATTTTTCATATTATATCCGTAAGCTACTTTGTTGTCAATGGTCACTTTTTCTCAAAAAGATAATATATTCTATTAGTATTGTTCACTTCATAAGTTTGCGAATTCATTTCAATTATGTAAATTACAATATTTCCATTTTTAATGTAGCGAAGTATTTTTTTAGTTTTCATTGTTGGCATTCATGCCAAACCTTTTTTTGACTTTCTTTTATTATTTGATTGAATAATGATAACTATTATAAAAAAGCCATAGTTCTAAATTTTCAATATTATGCGCTCTTTTACGTGTACCTGTTTTCGGAAGCGGCCTTCCATTACAATAATTTAAATTGCGAAAACAAAATTTGCTTATATTTATACTTACTACTTTAATTGAATATTCATTTATACAGAATTCTCAATCTACTGTCACCACATTTATGCATAACAAGACCTCGACGAAAGTTGTTTAGAATTATGTGGGCACTTAAAATTCTCTGCTGGATTGGTATCGGGAAATGCAAAAAACATAGAATAATATCTTTCATTTTCTTCTCCCTGATGCTTCTTACATATTTCGATATTTTGTTAATGCACGTAATGTTTGTAAAGATAAATGGAAAAGGGATAAAATGGGCCTTGTTAAGAATTATTAGCGACACGTCCAGCATAGTACTGATGTGTTCAGTGAATCGTAGGAGATACGAGTTAACATTTGCGATGAAAAGAGTGCAGTTCATGTATAAAACTGTGTCTGAGAAGAAAGCAAACACCTTGGCAGGCATTATATTAGCTTCTACATTAATTTACAGTTTGACGATTTCACTGGCTACCGAAGTCGGTGGAGATGAAAGTGGTTTTCTGTATTTCTCTTACGGAATCTCGGTGTCCAATAAAATATTAAAATGCTTCATAATGTTTTGGAAATCTTTTACATATTATTTGATATTCCCAACTTACTCTAATTTATTTATTTTGACATTTTGTGTAATTTTTTACGACTCGAGCTTGTCTATTCGAAATTTGTCCCAAGAAGTGGAAAGATGCCCCCTTCAGGAATTCACCACCGTGATCCAGCTCAAGTATCTCACCTGCAAACGAAAAATTTTGAAAATGCTTGAGGAGTTAGAATCAAACTTCTCTTTCGTGTGTTGTATTGCATGTGCAGGGCATTTCTCATACTGTTTCGCTTTGATAACTCAGATAATGTTGTATTCGTTCAGGGAAAACGCATTAACGTCCTTGGCCGACTCAGCCATCAACTTGATAAATGTTGTCATTCCTTTGATCTTGATGTTTTGGATTCCTGAACAGATTCCTCTGGAGATGGAGAACCTCAACAAAATCATACGCTGCAAATATGAAATGAGGGCCAGCTATGGAATAGTCTCCGAAAAATCTACAGTTGAGAAATTGCTGTTGGAAGAGAAGATCTTCGTCGTGTCTGGATGCAATCTGATTTTTTTCAGGAGAAGGAATATTCTCTCAGTGTTAGGTGCTGCTTTGACATATGGACTGCTTCTTATAGGACTAGAAGTGCGAAAATGATGTAGAGAGAGTTTTCCTGAAGTTTTAAATATGTACAATTTGTCTTCAAACTTGTTTTCTGTTAACAGCAATACACATTAAATAAAATTATATAATTCGTTCTGCTTAGGATTCATTTCCTGAAAACAGCAATATGCGCTCACTAAAATAATATAACCTTAATTATCAAAAATAAGCAATAAACATAATTTAATGACAGCCGAAGTGCATATTAATTATAATTTTAAACAGTACAGGGATGCTATAATATTAATATTGTAAGCACCCAAATTTAAATTTTATTAATGAATATAAGAACATTAATTTGAATCGTTAAGAAAAGGTTATTTTAAGTTTTATTCTTTTATAACTTCATTCATTTTCTTAGTTCTGAAATACATGCATTCGCGATTTGGTGCTTTTATGACAGCTGACTTTTTCTCTACATTTTTGTCAATGATGTTGCATAAATTCTAATAATCCTGCATATTTATTTCGTTATGTTCACGCTGAAATGTTTGGAATGCGAAACTGGTTACTACTACCACTAAATCCAGGAATGTTGTTCTTAAATCCAGAAATCAAACATTCTTTAAACTCTAATAACCTTCCATAAATAACAAATGCCAATCATAAAAATTAACGCAAAGAATTTCGTTTTCCTTTTCACAAGCATCTTTTTTGTCCTGATGTCAAATTCCCAATGTCATTACTTTAAGTTACAATTTAATTTCCAACATAATTAATTCTATTTAATTAATGTTTATTTATTCATTATGTTATATAATCAGGTTCGAGATCGTGGAATTTCGGCCTAGATACGCGAATCCACCGAAGATTTATTTGCAGCTGATAAACGTCAAATCTGCCTGAAATTTTATATTGTTGTTTGTGGCACGGATATTTAAAATGTGTTATTTCATTTATGTTGTCTCCTCTTCATGTAAACAAAATTCAAAATAACGAAATGCGTACTTTTTTACAAGTCTACCCGAATTCGAAAACGTTTAACAATTTTTTGCCAATAACGTAGTTATTTAAAATCATAAACGCACAGTATAAGTAATTTATTCTTATTGTATAAAATGTGTTTCTATCGAAAACAAAAACTAAGCACCTTTCTGTACAAACACACACGTGACTAATGAGCAGTGAATTCTTAAATATTTGATGAAGAGATATAGATAAAAGAACCGAAGAAGAAATCAACGAAATCGTATAAAAGTTGTAAATAATATCAATTTATTTCAGTCAGTATTTTCCGTCTTTTAATACTAAATTCTCTATTTTCCACTTTACTCTCACTGATATCTACTTTTTCTACTTTTCAAGAATTCAGTTCAAATTTAATTTTGAGGTCATTTTGAGGCATGAAATAAGCATTACCATTCGCACTGTCGCTGCTTATTCTTACATCCATTCTGGACACATTCCAATTTTCCTACCAACAAAGTACTTTCAAACATCAAATTGTGATAGACAGTTTAAATGGATTAGTAGACTTACACATGTCTTGTTACCCCGTCCGAAAAGCATAAAAATAATCTATATTATTGAATGAAGCATACTAATAATTGTTTGGAATATGAATCAAACAGTTTCGGAAATAATTTCTCGAAATGTAAGATTACAAAAATTGTTATGAAAAAATACATAAGAATGTAAGATTATTACAGAAGACGACAGATTTCAAATGCCACAAAGATTGCTAAACAAAACAATACTATACACTTCATACCAAATCGCTCATTTAAAACATAATTTAAAGCAGTTTTTAACTACACATTAAGCTTGTGCTGTGCTCGAGAATGTTGGATTATTACAGAAGACGACAGCTTTCAAATCCACAAAGATT
>BGPR01009358.1:0-23885 GCA_013235015.1 Araneus ventricosus | reverse complement strand
AGTTACGTATTGCTTACATTTTATTACTTTTTGCCATTTCGTTCGTCACTGAATTCTCTGCAGTGGAAAAGTAAGCCTAATTAGAATAAAACGAAAATAAGACTTTTTAAAATAATTTAGGACTGTAGCTCTTATGGAAGAGCAGAACCAGTGGTACCTAGAGAGCAGCAGCTTTTATGAAGACATTCGAAATATCTTGCAGCTAGTGCAATATGGCGAATATTGAGGAGGGATAGTGTCGAATCAATTTGCAGTCAATTTTAGCTATAGATTTAAAGTATTTCCTTCCGTGAATAGGCTCGGAGTTTGCACATTAACTTTTTCCACACACATTTGAGGAAAACAAATTAATTTTTTTTTTTTATTTATTTAATCTATTACAGACGACTTTTTCGCGTACTCTGATGTGGTTTCGATCGGGCATTCCAGGGTTTTAAATATTGACCTTGTTTTACATAGCGCGTTTATTAGGATGAAATGTAATGTCTGTTCAGGGATTTACAGTCAAACTTCTCATTAGAAGTCAATTTATATGATCAGTAACTGTGCCCGACATTCGCTATTATTAATAATCTTGCTTCTATTGTCCACACTTGAATGGATTGAGTGTTGTCTCTTATTGGACGTTAACTTACAGAAATAGATGTATGTGCAGTGCATTGCTTTATTTACTTATTTTATTTAATTGATTTACTGTTCATTTGAGAAAATAAATATAAAAAAAAACCTTCAATGCGCTACATATAGATGAGAATAACGTGTCAGTTTGACCTATCAAATATCTTGTTTTTATTATATAATTGCTTTATTTTACTTATTTTTATTTAATTGTTTAATTCGTTCATTTTGAGAAAATAAATATAAAAAAACACTTCAATGCGCCATTAGATGGAAATAAACGTCGCTTGAGTTTGACCTCAAATATCTTGTTTTTATTATATAATTGCTTTATTTTACTTATTTTTATTTAATTGTTTAATTCGTTCATTTTAGAAAATGTATAAAAAAAATCGAATGCGCCATTGGGTAAATAACGTCCTTGAGTTTGACCTCAAATATCTTGTTTTTATTATATAATTGCTTTATTTTACTTATTTTTATTTAATTGTTTAATCTGTCATTTTGAGAAAAATAAATATAAAAAAACACTTCAATGCGCCATTGATGGAAATAAACTGTCGCTGAGGTTTGACTCAAATATTTTTATTTATAATTGCTTTATTTACTTTATTTTATTTAATTGTTTAATTGGTCTATTTTGAGGAAAATAAATCTAAACATACTTCAATGCGCCATAAATTAGATGGAAATAAACGTGCTTTGAGTTTGACCTCAAATATCTTGTTTTATTATATAATTGCTTTATTTTACTTATTTTTCTTAATTTTTAATTCTAGTTCATTTTGAGAAACATAAATATAAAAAAACACAGTAATGCCATTAGATGGAATATAAACGTCGACGAGTTTGACCTCAAATATTTGTTTTATTATTAATTGCTTTTATTTTACTTTTTTTATTTAATTGTTTAATCTCGTTCATTTGAGAAAATAAATATAAAAAAAAACACTTCAATGCGCTCATTAGTGGAATAACAACGTCGAACTGAGTTTTGACCTCAAATATCTTGTTTTATTATAATATTGAAGATTTTCCACTTTCACATTTATTTTGCATCAATACTCAATAACGATTTTCTCATCGGACGAGTTTTCTATAGAATTTAAAAAAAGCACGTCATGGAAAGGAATGAGAGATCATGTTTTATTAAGGAAATTGCTCTTTTTTCTTTTCCACTCCTCGAAATACATAATTTTGCCAGTCAAGGACTTTCGCCTCTATAATGGGATATTTTCTTTTGTACTCTGTGTTCAGTATTTGATTTTCTTAATACAATCATTTACTGGAACCTCTAAAGTTGATTTTGCTCTGCTGATTAATCAATATCATTTCGATATATTTGACCAATTTTCTGCCAATTTGTTTTGAATTTCTTTCTGATGTAAAAAAATCATAAAATTAATTGGTTGCATTTTGGTTTCTTCTTTCGTCATTTTCTATGCTACGAACTGTTGTCGATAGCAGCATACAGCGAAGACTTTACCTCGAGGATGTAATGTGGGCAATTAATTTAAGGTTGTTTTTTGCAGTCGGAGAGTATAAGGTTCATGTAAAACCTTTGCTGACAGTAATAATTTTCTTCTCTATAATGCTCATAACTTATGTGATGTTTATTTATGTACGTGCTAGCAGTCAGAAGATAGAGATGAATGGGCAGCTGAAAACTTACTGTTATCAGCAATGGCTTTGGTGCTTGAGTTCATCGTGTGAAGATCGAGATTAACAGTCAATGACAAAAAGAAGCTGAGGCCATGAAAAATCTTGCTTCTGATAATAAATAAGCGTTTACTTAGCAGGATCCATATTAAGCTTTTCCGTTCATTTACTTTGGCGTTTCTTCTGGCTTGTGCAATAGGAGGAGATGATGAGATTTCAATTTTTCTGTATGGTCTGGTGGGAAATAACATAGCAAAGCCTTACCCACCATGCTCTGCAAATCCTTTCATGTATTACTTTCTATATCCAACTTATTCTAACTTAGTTGTCTTGATGTTTTGTAATTGTCATCGCATGAGCCTGTCTATTAAAAAGTCTGTCTCAAGAACTAGAAAGATGTCGTCTACGGTCACGACATAATTCGATAAGATGTCTCAAGTGTCAAAGAAAATTCCAAAAAATGCGACGAATTGCAAACTGTTTCTCTCTTGTGTCTTTTTTATAGCATGTGCGGAAATTTTCATACTTTTCTTCTTACTCACAAATAACGATGTTTTCTTTCAGGCAGAATGCACTAACATACCAGGCTGACGCAATAATGACCTCGACAACTGTTTTCATTTCTTTGATCCTAATGTTTTGGATTCCTGATCAAATTCTACTGGAAATGGAGAACTTCACTAAAATAATTCGCTCGAAATACGAAATGAGGGCGAGCTCTGGAATAATTTCCAAAAATCCTACAGTTGAGAAATTGCTGTTGGAAGAGAAGATCTTCGTCCTATCTGGGTGCAATCTTATTTTCTTCAGGAGAAGCAACATTCTCCCAGTGTTAGGTACTGCTCTGACTTACGGATTGCTTTTCATGAGTTTTGAAGTACGTGGATAATGTTACGACGTCTGATTCTAGAGATTTCAGAAAATTCTATAAGTTTTCAATGTTTCTGCCAGATGACAAATATTTTAAAGGATTAAACTTATTAAAGACATTCACTCGTTATTTATACAGGGTGATTCGATACCAGTGCGACAAATTTGCAGGGGGTGTAGATTGCTAAAAGACGATTCGGGATCACATAGCATTGCAGAGCCCGAAATGCCTTCTACGCAAGCTACGGTTAAGATAAGCAAAGAAAAGGAACAGAAACAGCAACACGTTAGTGTAACAGAAATCATTTTAATGACAAGTTTTATATTTGTTAAAGGCTACATGCTCCAAAAGGTGTTAGAAATTTCAACCAGAAGCAAACACACACGCTTCACAGCGGCGCTTCATGGAATTCCTAACATTCTGGGAGATTCCTGGAATGTCTCGCATCCCCCCACAGCTACTCAGATGCGAGAGATGACGTCTTCAACTGAATGGGGGTCTTGTACATCAATGTCTTCATTTGACCCCAGCAGAATAAATCCAGACATGACAGGTCCGGCGATCTAACAGGCCACTGAGCCGGACTACCACGACCTATCAAATTCTGTCCAAAATGTAACGTTTAGATGTTGGCGGACGTCACTGATGTAATGTGGGGGAGCCCCATCATTCTGAAAATTGAACGGTACAACGACTGAGAAACATGTGCTTAGCTGGAAACGCTCCTCGTATAAACGCAGAGTGGTACTCCCGTTACAGTCCACAGCTCCATACGTGATGTGCATGTTGGCCAGTTTAACGTTTTAACACTCATCCTACTGGCCCGGGAACCGGCTCGCAAATGCTGACTCCCAGCGGGATAGATGTTGACTCAACCTTACGTTCAACACCCTCTCCCACATGACGAAGGTATTTCGGACCCTGCAATGCTATGTGATTCCGATTCTTCTTTGTTCCCCCTACACCCCCTGCAAGTTTGTCTCACTGGTAAAGAATCGCCCTGTATATTCAGTGTTCCTTTCTCTGTAAATGGAGTGGTTCAACTTAAAACTTTATGTGTTTTTTTGTAACACCTAGCATCTTCGACATTAAACAATCCGTTACAGAAATGTTCTTCATATTCGGACTAATCCAAGGCCATGAGAAACTAATAACAAGCCTACTAACATACTGAAAAGGAATTGTATATCATTCTTCAACACTGGAGCTGAATATCTTTACGCCCTCATGAGTGCTTCTTCTTTAAGTGCGACGAGCATCATGAGCCCGAGGTACCCTAGAGATCCGACCTCATTTCTCATTCACTATCCTCTCGAACTTTTACTTGCTTTCCTCTCGCTCTTCAAGGTGTGTTTTTCAAGGAGAATATCTCCGCACTGGTTGCTCTTGCTCCTATTTTCTCTAGGATAGCTACATCCACCATGTGCTGGTCACCTAGCAAACGGAGAACTAAACGTCCTGATCAACACCAGTAGTCTTTTTTGTTCTGTAATCCAGACGGATAGCCAGTGTAAACAGAGTCAGCCAGTGTACACAGAGTCAGCCAGCTGGTGGGAACGATCACTTCACCTTTCACATACAATGAATTATATTTAATTTCAAATTTGGTCGGAAAGTCATAAAATTTGATTGAAAAGACTGAAAGTTAAAAGCTGAAGATTAGATTCTAAATAAAGTAACACAATTTTAATACGAATCGCACGAACAATTTAGTAATGATTTTTTTCTTACTTTCATTTAACTGATGTATAATAATAGGAATTACAACTACGCATTGACGGTGCAGCATCAAATGCTCTAGGCTTCTGCTGCTCATGTAACTGGATGAGAAGGAGGGAACGATAAATTAATGTTAGATAACAATAAATTAATTTCCCTCAGGCTATACAGCAAAATTAGCAAAAAGTGAAAAGAAATGTTAATATAGAAATAAGCGGAATTTCAAACTATTTAATTCTGATGTTAGTGGTCTGTTTGATGTATAAGTTCATTGATGATTGGTGTGGTATTTCAAGTCTGCAATATTCTACGGAAGAAGGTTTGTTGCTTTGCCTTTTTATACGATCAATATTAGAATCATCAACAAAAGACTGAGTCTCTTATTTTTTTTAAAGCTTCTCTTGGAATTCTTCAGACATTATTTATAGTTTTATAACATAAAACCTGATTAAACCTCCTTAAAATCTTCTTATTTTGAAAATAATATATATAGTAGGAATTATTTTTCATACGATTGCAAACCATTAAAATCATGTGTTTACTTAGAATCTTTCATTTACCTTTGAAATCCCTGTGTTTAAAGCATTTTGAACTGGGGGTTTAAGGTGGTCGTCTGCTAAAGCTTATAATTCATCAAAATCATATCAGTACCGCTAATATGTATTGTTGAAGTTTAGAATTTTGTCAGAATGGTCCGACATATCACTATAAAAAATGTGTGAAACTCCAAAATTCTCAAAATGCTCTTAATATTTTTTAAAAATCAAAAAACCCAAAATATTCATTAAATTTCGTTAATTTCTTTTAGTACGTAGTGGTGAAAGTAGATGGCGCCTAAAGTGCCGGTCAGAAATGCTCTTGGACTCTTTCATAGTAATAAAAGCTAATTTTATTCATTTTTGAAGAAAATAAATATACATGAAGAGTTTTAATATTAGTTTTTCAACAGTTAAAGATTCTTTTTACTGAAAAAACGGCTAATTTTTTTGAAAACCGATGTTTTGTCCTGTGTGTTTAGTAATTCGGCTACCCTATGCGGATAACCTTTGAATACAACGATTGGGTCTCTTTAGAACGTGAAGAGTCCCTCCCTCCCTGCTGCCGCGTAATTGCATTCTTCTGTTTAATGTCGAAAGTAAGCTAAACAGTTCCTCTACGGGTGAAAGTTTATTGCAGTTTTTTTTTTCTGCTGTAGAGAAGGGGATTCCTTCGTTTCTGCTGCTGCACTGCAATGAACCAGATTTCTTTTGTGGTGCTTTTATTATATATGCTAGTTAACTCCATCTATCTTGCTGTCTATACACTTGTAATTTTCATCAATAATAAATTTATTGATTTAAATAAGATGTAAAGATTTGATTAAATATAATGTATAATAGATTATTTTTGATAGTTATTCTAGCATTTGTGGCTACTTATATAAATTATTTTCTTGATTGAAACAGAAACACAAAATTCTTCTCCATGTAAATAAACATTTAATAGAGCTTAAAGAACGATTACAATCATACAACAATTTTCAAATACAATCATGCTAAAATTATCACAAATATAATTTTTTAAATTTCCCATATTTTTAAATACAGTAAATATTTCTAGAATCTTTTTTTTCATTTGCTAGAAAATAAAAAAAAATATTTACATTTCATTTTTAATATGGGTCATTTCGTGCTGTGTTTAAAAATTAAACATACATCAATTATGCGAATATTTAATTTTTACTTATTTTTTGTGGACTCGAATGAATCTACCAAAACTGTAGGAGAATAAGTATACTCTCTCTATATTTATATATTTATAAAGAAAAGCGGAAACCTATTACATATTTATGAAAAGCATCATAATAGAACTTATTTTAATTCTATATTTACTTGTTTGATATAATTATTTTCAGAATTTATCTAATTTCAGCGCAATACTTTTAGAATCTCAAAATTTGATTACATTTTGAAATGTTGAGCCAAAAAGTAGCGAAATATTATTTACACTTTTTGTTGCTGCATGTAAACTTGGCATCAATAAAATTCGTTCAGATAGTATTTTCTGAAGTTATCACCAGAAATAATCGAAATTACAAGATAAAACGATTATCAGTGTAATAATGCTGGAGTTTCGAAATTAATCTACGTCTACTCTGTGTTATACTGTTGTTTTATATAAGATTGAAGTCCAGTTTTTAAGTTACACGAGGGCGGTTTTGGAACGGATTTCGTAATTTTAAACATTGTATTTTAAATATACCATTCTCCAAACTTCTACTCCACACTAATGTGAGGATATTATTTTCTGCTATAACTAGCAAGCATTGACTCTAGAAATAATCGAAATGTCAAGGTAAACATCATGCAAACTATAATAATATAAAAAATAAAATCGAAACGTCAATGCAAGATTTCCAACTTACTCTTTGTCTTCTCTCCGTTATAGCGTTGTTTTATATTAAATTATTATCAAATTTTTAAGCTATACGAGGGCAGTTTTGGAACATACCTCGTACTTTTAAATGTTGACCAGATGACGAGAACAACTGAGTTGCCACGCCATTCTCCAAACTTCCACTCCACACCAACGAATAGTGGTCCAGTTTCGGTTTGTAGCTCGACATATATCGAAATTTCGAGGTAGGCAAATGGCTTTAATTTCTTGAGGGTCGGTAGAGAACCGCTTGGGACCCTGAAAGACATAAATTGTTTTATATAAACACTCAGTCTTAGGAGGGTTCACGGAGGTTAAGGTTGAGTTGGGGAGAATCTTACGAACACTTGAGTCTCGTTTCTGTGAGACTTCGGACTTCGTTCTGTAAAGTTTTAAGTTTCTATTTATCTATCTAATTTTAGATTTTTCATGATGTCTAATTCCAGCTCAGGTAAATGACATCATTTTTTACAGATTATTTTCCTTTTTTTGCGACTTTTAAAAGACCTTCTTTACCTTCAAGTATGCGAAGTATACAAAGAGAAAGTACTGTAATCTTCAAAAAATTCGAACTCGAGATTATTAGATTTTTGGTATGTATGCGGGATAATAAAGATGACATCATTCAGTTCAGACAGCAATTTAATGGACGAACGCAATTAAACACAGAAACAGAGGACATACAGCAACAACAACATTCTTTTTGAAAATTCGAATCAGCTCCGGTTTGAGTTGGTTTTTCGTGCGCAGGCGTTCGCACCAACGCCATCTATTGTAAATATCTTACATGCCCTTTTTTTTAAGTTATACATACATACATTATTTAAACAATTACTAAACACATCAAATTTCAAAGTTATACACACATACATTACTGAAACACATCAAATTTTATTCAAACCCATATCTTTTGGGTTGGGTTAACTTGCGACCAAATCTTGATGTCGGCTGAGCATTATTGGGCAACACAACAGTATTTTGTTGATTATTATCAGGCATTACAACAGTTTCTTGCTCTTCAGAGCTATAAAAGTCTTCAGGAGTACGAACATTTTCATAAAATTTATTTGATTTATCTTCTCGAATGAAAAATCTATTTCTAACATACATTTTACAATTTTCTGCACAAATTGTATAAGTTCTAGGTTTAGGACTAATACTTACTATTTTACCTCTATTCCATGGTTCTTTTGGCAATTTTCGAAACCAGACACGTAAGTTTACTTTTAATGGCTTTAAATTAGAATTACTTTTAAAGTATTTATTTTGAGAATTTTGCCTATGTTTAAGAGCTTAAAGAGTATCTTTAATTGGATACTTTGGCTTTAATTGTTTAGATAAACATGGTAACATTGACCTTAATTTTCTACCCATTAATAATACCCATAATGAAGCTAAATCTGGTGAAGGAGATATTCTATAATCTAATAAAACAAGATATATATCTTTACTTTCCCTATCTGCTTTAATTAAACTTCTTTTTAAAGTTTGAATTGCTCTTTCTACCTGGCCATTAGATCGGCTAAAATATGGAGAAGATGTATTATGCTCTATTCCCCATTCCACAAAAAATTCTTTAAGGGCAAATGAATCAAAAGGTGGACCTCCATCACTAATTGCTACTTCAGGAATCCCATGCCTTGCAAAAATTGATTTCATACAATTAATAACAGAAAATGCATTAGTACTATTCATTTGTTGTAACTCAACATACTTCGAAAAATAATCAATAATAAGTAAATAGTGTTTACCTCTTAATTCAAAAAAATCACAACCTACTTTTTCCCAGGGTCTATCAGGTATTGGATGATTTATTAAACACTCTTTATTATTGTTTCTTTGATATTCTTGACACAGGTCACATTTTCTTATAAAATTGTCAACATCATTATTTATACTTGGCCAATAGAAATATTCTTTGGCTTTAATTTTACAAGAAACAATACCTCTATGTGATGTATGAATCTTTTCAAGAACGTCAGTTCTGGATTCTTTAGGAACAACTAAACGAGAACCTCTACATATTAACCCTTCTTTAGTTAAATAGAGTTTATCTTTACAGTGCCAAAACTGTTTCGCATATTTTCTCGTATTTATTTTATCAGGCCATCCATTTTTTATATGATAAACTACATCATCTAATTCAGGATCATCTTTAGTTAATTTAGCTAATTCTTCCCACCTGGTAGGGCTAGCTGTAGCTAAAAGACATAAGTCAGCAGGCGTTTCATAAACATTATCATCATTAAAAATTTTGTCATTTAATTGAGCTCTAGAAAGGGTATCAGCTATAACTAACTGTTTACCTGGAACGTAAATCAAATTAACATTATATTTATTTAGCCTTAAAAGCATACGCTGTAATCGAGGAGATATAGAATCATATGGTTTTTTGCTTAGGCCTAACAGAGGTTTATGATAAGTTTCTACAGTTACGTTTCCTCCATAAGTATAATAATTAAAGTGTTCAAGGCCAAAAATTACAGCTAACAATTCCTTTTCAATTTGGGCATATCTTTTTGAGTATTTGTTAAAGATACTGAACCATAGGCTACAGGTTGAGAATTTTGCAACAACACTGCACCTAATCCATATGTACTCGCGTCTACAGATAAAATTACAGGTTTGTTGGAATCAAAAATTTGTAAACAAGGAGCTTCCAACAGTTTTTTCTTAATTAATTCAAAATCCCTTTCCATATTACTATCCCATAACCACACTGAATTTTTCTTTAAGAGTTGGCGAAGGGAATGTGTCAAGTTTGATAAATTAGGAGCAAATTTTCCCAAATATGTAACCATATCCAAAAATCTTTGCAGTTCTTGTTTATTTTGGGGGGTTGGAAATTTTTCAATAGATTCAAGTTTCTTAGAATCTGGCTCAATTCCTTTCCCTGACATTTTATGACCTAAATAAGTTATACTTGATTTAGCAAATTGGGTTTTCACAGGATTAAATTTCAAATTACTTTTTCTAGCAATATTTAATACAATTCTTAATGTTTTACAACGTTCTTCCATTGTTTTAGAACCAATGCAGATGTCATCAAAATAAGGTATAACATTAGGTTCATTTTCAAACAGTTCTTCCATAGCCTTCTGAAATTCTTCGGGGCTATTATTTAAACCAAAAGGTAAAACTAAAAATCGATATCTTCCCCAAGGCGTGGAAAAAGTAGTTAAATAGGAAGATTCTTCATCTATTGCTAATTGCCAAAACCCATTTGTTGCATCGAAAAGTGAGAAAACAGTACTTCCCTGCAAATTAGTCATTAGCCTATCTGCAGATGGAATAGGACAGGGATGGCGAACCAATGGCACGCGTGCCATTGATGGCACGCGACACAATATTTTGGGCACGCCACCGATCACAAAGTTCACTATGAAGCATTGACGGTACTATTTGACGGCACGTCTATGACCTCATTAAACATTTTTTTAGAAAAAATGGCACGTTGATACATAAAGGTTCGCCACCCCTGGAATAGGATAATGGGGTATTTTAATAGCCTCATTCAAAGGTCTGGGATCAATACAAATTCTTAATTTATTAGGATTATCGATAACAACAATATTACTAACCCATTCAGTGGGTTGTTCAACTTTTGTAATAACACCCATATTTTCCATTCTGTTTAATTCTGCTTTCACTTTATCATGCAATGCTAGAGGAATTTTTCTAGCAGCAGCCACACTTGGTGTATAGTTATCTTTTAAATGGATTTTAACAACTTTGTTTAGTTTACCTATACCAGAAAACACATCATGAAATTCATTTATAATAGAAACAGGGGTTTCAGCAACTATAGAATTATCAACATTACAAACTTTTACATAATTATCATTTTGAACTTGAATACTTTCATTTGAAACACAATTGTTTTGCTTTTCAAGACACTTACCTTCTAATTGGTAAATCCTTTTGATTAATTTTAACTTTAAACAAGAATTTAATCCTAAAATTGGAGAAGATTTTAAACTCGTTATGAGAAATTTACATTTCGAAGAACTATTTGTATTTTTAACAGTCAAAATGAGTTCACCTATGATTGGGACTTGATTATTACTATAATCTACGATAGGTCGTGAATTTGTCTTAATTCTAGGAATATTTTCCCAGTTCTGTAATATTTCAAACGGCAAAACATTCACTTGAGCGCCAGTATCTAACTTGAAATTCACCAAATTTCCATTCACGGAAAGTTCTTGAAACCAAGTAGAGCCATTAGTTTCGGATTGGCTTTCACTTCGGTTGTTTATTGCTAGACAGACGGGCGTGGCAGTCGATAATAAATTTTCTTCTTCTAGAGATGATACTTTTCTCCTTCCAGTGTTCTTTTTTATTGGAAATTGCTGTTTCTTCTTGTTTCTACATGTAATTTCCCAGTGATTTTTCAGACCACAATTTTTGCATGTTGTTCCGTAAGCAGGACACCTTCCATAACTGTGACTTAAATTACATTTCTTGCGAAGATAGATCTGATTTTGTCCATTAAAGCTTCGGAATTTGGGAGTTTCTTTTTCTGCAGAACGGCGTTCTTTTTTCACAGCATTAACTTCCCGCTGTCGGTCAAGGACATTCATATCTTTTGACTGATCTTTGCTGAGCTCGGCAGATTTGCACTCTCTTACGATTTCTTGAAGCGATTTCGATTTTCTTGATGTCTCCCGCAATAATCTTTCTTGAAGTGGCTTGTCGTGAATTCCTTGCACTATTTTATCCCGTAGCATTCTTTTTGGTTTATCATAATTGCAATCTTCTGCTGCTAATTTCAGACGAGTGTAAAATTCTTGAAATTTCTCGTGCGGTTTTTGTTTTATTTCCAAAAAAACAAAAGAAGCAAAAATTTCGTTTTTATAGTCCCCGAAAAATTTATCGAATTCATCAAGAATTTGTTCTAGTTTCAGTTCAGTTTCGCCTTCTTTCGGTTTGATGTCCAGAGATCTGTATTGTGCTTTTAACTCATCACCGCATACATGTCGGAATACTGCTGTTTTAGTTTTTTCGGTCTGTGTTGCATATCCGGCAGCTTCCAGAAAATCAGCAAAATCCTGTTTCCAGAATTTCCAAGCTTCAGCAGGATTTCTTCCAGATTCAAATTGTCGTATCGTTTGAATATTCATTTGCATCATCTTCAGATGATTTCAGCAGTAGTGTTGGGAGTTTCAGTTTCGATTCGGCAGACACACGGCAGTGCGTTTTACTGTTCAGAATTTAGAATTCATTATTCCAACGATCCGAGGAAGATTCTTCTGACACCATATTAGATTTTTGGTATGTATGCGGGATGATAAAGATGACATCATTCAGTTCAGACAGCAATTTAATGGACGAACACAATTAAACACAGAAACAGAGGACATACAGCAACAACAACATTCTTTTTGAAAATTCGAGTCAGCTCCGGTTTGGGTTGTTTTTTCGTGCGCAGGCGTTCGCACCAACGCCATCTATTGTAAATATCTTACAGTGTACAGATAATAAAATATTAATAAAATAATTTTCTGAAAAATATCTTCTATTGAGCACATTAAATTGAAGAAGGTTGAGGAATGCTTGTACTTCCAAGGTATTTATGAAAATGTTGGCTTTCCCGTCCAAAATTATCTGAATTCTCCTTGATATAGGTATTAAAGCATCATCTGCCTCATCGACAAGCATTTCCAATAATTTCGAACAGATAATACAACATTTGATTAACCACAGTTTTCGGGTAGTTGTATGACGATGTTTGTAAAAGTTATCATTTTTTTTATAGGTTCCTTTTTACACCATTAGTTAATACCGCCTATCTTACCGTTTACTATATCATTTTTCAACTCTATCCTTCTTCTAAATAATCTGTGAACTCACAATAACCAAATCCATTGTCGAATTTCTTTTCAGAATACGACTTAAGATATCTAAGTAATTCAACAGCAACAATGTATTTATTTTCTTTGTTAATCGATTGGCCCAACCAAAGTGTACAGTACGGTGCCAAACTTGGAACTTTTTTTTTGGTGATGGATCACCAAATGTGGTAGGTAACTCAATAGTTTTCTATTGCAACATTGGCGAGTTTTCCATGATTTGGCGCCAGCTGGGGGGGGGGGGGCGGGTGTACAGCACACTTTGATTTCACCAATCGATTCTTTATTAATTGATTTTCAACTAAACATTTTTTAATCTTTAACATCTCATACTTTTTTTTCGAATAGCGATAAATTGTAGTGATCTATTTGCTCCCTTTAGCAATCTACACAGAAACACGAGCGAGCGCATCGGGCTTCGGATTTCCGACCGTCTGTTTTTGGAAATAACAAATAAAGGGAAATGCTTGAAATTCCTGTGGTCGGCAAGGAAGTGACCTTGAATGCAGCTACTGTGAATCTGGAATTTTTGCGTTGAGGGCTAATTTTCTGTAATAAATTCTTGCAGGCCCGATGCGAATCCTCGAGGGCTAAAAGTCCTACAAACACGAAACATTGCACTGTTTTAAATTATTTTTTTAAAATTTCTCTTAACCACTTTCTTTTAGCAGTAGCTGTTAAGTACTTAAGAGCAATAAATTTTATTTTATAAAAATCAGTTTATAACTTCATGTCGCAGATTCCTTTCAAAGTTGTCAGAAATATGTGAAATTACTTCAACATGCAATTCATATTTCCTAATAAACGTCATAATCTTTACATATTTTGTTAATGAAATTCACTTTCAAATTGGATAAATTGTTCTTTGCTGAAACTTGTTATTCCTGAATTTTCTTCCGAGATACAAAAAAATAAAAACGATAATACTAATGGACATAATACAATAAGAAAAAGTAACACAGTTATTTGTGACTTTGCTTATGAAAAAAACAGTATTTTGCTATTGTTAAACTATTAGAATATAAATCTTTGTCATAATGGTTCAACCACATCTAATAATTTTGTTAGGAGAGTGTTTCGTTTAAAGTTAAAAGAGCTAATCACATTCCTCTTATTCTCAAATGCCATAAAAGTATACATTTCATCTTGAAAATAAAAATAATCGAAAATACAATTACCGATTCAATTTAAAGAAACCGTTTGCATAATTTTGGAATCAAAAGTAGGAAGAGTGCTTGAGGGCTACTGAACATAAATTGGATAAAAATCGTGGATTTAAACGGCTAAAATATATACAAAAAACTATATAAATATGTAGAAATAAAAACATGCACTTTTCTTTCCATGATGGTGTCTGAACTGTATTTCATTTATTCTCTATTCTATTAAAGCAATTTCTTTTGAATTAACTACACTAAGATAATCTCGAAATAAAATCCGCAAATCTGGAAACTTCCAAGTCTGAGCTCATATATTCCTCTGTTTCTCTTACAAAATAGATGGCTCCGCATGAGTTTACGGTATTGATTCGAAAAATCTTTAAGTTTCTTTACTTTTAATTTCCCTTCATATCGCAATTTCTCGCATAATAACCTTTACGGGTTAACTTATTGTTCGAGAATAAAAGTTACACACCAACTCCTAGAGTGATTTTTCAAGCCTTAATTCCAAACACGCTCATATCTTTTGAGGGTTATTTACAAAGTGCCGAAATTCTCACTTATATCTAATTGGAGCTACAGATAGATGGAGTGTTCAGAATGAGGATTATAGCTATAGGTTGCTGAGAAGGTTACAATCATGTAGTGATATAATTTTATTGACTTTCAAAAATGATTCGATAAAAGTATAATGTACAATTCAGAGATAAATAAAACATGCTAATCGCAAGTACACGAATATGTATAGGAACAATTATTTATGGTAATATATCTCATTTCATTTGAGAAATGCCTGCAATGGGGATTACAGCCTTTGTTGCTTCAAATCCCATAACCCCTCTAATTTAAGTTCAAATGCCTGCAATATTTAAGAGAATATAATCGATATTTATCTTATTTACTACAATAATCTTATAGCCCATATAAAATAAAGACGACAATAAATAACATTCTTACGTACAGGTTTTTATTTATCTTCAATTAAAAAGTAAGTGATTGTTTTTAGTAAAATATTTACAGCATTTAAAAAAATAAACCTGAGAAAAATACATCAAAGAATTGAGTCGAATAGAATATAAAAATCTCTAACATTATACTTATATTTGTCACATACAGTAAAATAATCTTATTTAAAATCTTAATAAATAGGGTAAAATTTTAGGAGTATAAATGGAATGAAAGCCCAGAAAAGATAGGGGATGGTAGAAGTAAAATATCCGCAAATGATGCATATGTCGTTTCATACATGCTGTAGTAAAGTTTTTCTTCTAGAGTTATCTTTCATTTAGGTTTATGAGTTTTCTTATGTCTATGTAAGCTACTTTTGTTCTAAAACTTCTTTAAACAGATTATGCATTCATACGGTTTGTCCATACGTATGAGGACATTTGTCTGCAAATGCACCTTTTGTCTGAATGATTTTTCGCAAACGTCACATTTATACTGTTTTATTACTTTATGAGTTTCCTTATGTCTATATAAGCTACTTTTGTCCGAGAACTTCTTTCCGCAGAGTTTGCATTCATGCGATTTGTTACCCGTATGGGTAAGAACATGAGTCTTCAAATTATCCTTTCGTCTGAATGATTTTCCACAAACTTCACATTTAAATGGCTTGTCGCCTGTATGGGTGAAAGCAAGTCTTTGCAAATGCCCCTTTCGTCTGAATAATTTCTGACAAACGTCACATTTATACTGTTTTATTCCTTTGTGGATAATCGTATGCTTTTTAAATCGCTGTTCCGTAGCGTAGAATGCCGTTTCACATTACCAATTCTTTCAAACACACAGAAGTATAGCACTCATTGAACTGTGAAAAGGAAGGACCGGCAAGTGCATAAGCAACATCCACAGGACAATCCTCAAAGGAGTCCGATTTTTCCGTGAATGAATTCCCTATGATTGCAGATTTTTCTGTACCTCTCCTAACATTCAGGTCATTTAATCCTATTTTGTTCTCTGTGGACGCATTAGTGCATTTCTGCAGCATCATTTCAGCATTTATTCCGTTAAATCTTACTTTATCATTTATTGAACCAGTATGTTCAGGACACCCATGTGTAGGAATATTACTGAGCACTAAATGCCGACTTGGCTCTGCTTCCGTAACGGCGAAATTATCAGCCATACTGTCTAAGTCGCTTATCATCATCTTTGCGTATCTTGTCCATATTTTGAGAACTGGTGATACATCTCGGACAATCGAATGTTTTCTACCGCACTTTCACTATCGGATTTAATTACCAAGATCAATTCATGATTTATTCGACCTCGATCATCGCTTATGGCAGGAGTGTCATTGTTTACACTACTGGTAATCGTAGCCATGAATTATTTCGACTAGATTGTTCATAAATTTCGAAGGATCGTTTTGAATTTTTGGTTCTGGTTGGACATCTTCAAATACATCCAGCCTCGGAACTTCATACGTTGGCATGCCATCTATTTCTCCTCTCTCCAGGGCAAAGTCAGGCTTATTATTGGACGAGTTCGGGATGGAAGGCATATTCAGATTGTCTTCACTGAATTCCAATTCGCATGCCATGCTAATCTGTGGATGGAAATTAGATGCCATTTCGCCGTTTGGAAAAAAAACTCTCATCACCATATTGCAATCATTTGTAGACTGTTCGTTTCTTCGTGCTTGATTGTTCAGACCGCCGATGCCCCATTCTCCGATGTGACCTTACTCAGAATTCATTGCCATTGAGTGATTACTTGTTGCTCCTGTGGCGCAATCGTGACTTCAATAAGTCGGTTGAACATTTCTATAAGCCACTTGATGAGAGAAATAATTTTCCTTAAAAATCTCTGGATTTATATTAACTAAATCGGTACCAAACGATGTCGTTTCATTAATTTGAACGCAGGGCCCATATCCGTGCTTCAAACTATGGAGTTCTTCTGCAACCGCTTCAACTGTAGTGTTTCTATTCGCGACTCCCGGTATTCACCAATCTTTCATGCAGTAATGTCCTACTAAAGAGTAGTAAGTCTTAAAACAATCCAAACAAACCAACTCAGCCCTTCTTTTGGTGCGTATTTTATGCTATAGAATTCCTACTTTAAAAATAAAAATATTGTCAGGTCTTATCAACTTTTTCTTCAATATAGTTCACTTCGTTAGATAATCTTTAATTCTTGTATATTCCGATAACCGAGGTTTAATGTGAAATCTGATCTTTATATCCACATTTATATGCATTGACAGTGACGCGATACTTGGTTGTACGAATCATGGTGACTAATATCGAAAAGTTTTAGAAAAATGACCACTTACTCTTAATATTAATATTTTAATATTAAGTCTTTAACCGCAATTACGAAGCTATGATTTTGTTTTGTTAAAGATTTCATTGGCCTTTTTTTGTCTTATCATTTAAAAAACCTGTATGGAAAAAATAGCATAGAATTTTTTAACCTACTAGTAATAATTAATAGTTTTAAGTTACCGATATTCTCTTCAATATTAAGTAAAAAACAGTTCCGTTGATTTTCAACAGTATGTAGCATTTGGTTGCCTAAAAAGTGGTGGGAGCATTCGAATAATCTTCATAATTTTGTTCGTTGGTCAGATGCCGAGGTTCACAACTTAGCTAATTCTCTTATCACAAAATTTCCAAACCAAGGCAGAAGAAGAACTTTCAACTTTGTAACGTTCTCTGGCTCTTTTATACGGTAGATCTTTAGTGGACTCGGGTCTGGCTATTTGCAGCCATGGCTGTTCTAAAGATCATCTTCACTTATGTACGAGTTAGTTAAATATTTATAACTATATCAGAGTTATGACTGATAATTTAGGGTAAAATGATAAAATTTCTTTCGGATTAGATTAAAAACACCTTGCAATAGGTAGCTCTGAACTTTAGGTAGAGTTTCTGCTTATTTATAGAGTTTGTGGTTCGAGACCCGAAAACATGGAAAATCTGGATTTTTCGGTATATTCATCAATGCCCACCGCCATTATGGTCAAAAAGCTTTGAGTGCGGGATGGGTCATATCATCTGGCCTTGATTCTGTATGCCGAGTCTTTTCCCAATACAGCCCACGTCCTTTCATCTGTTACAAGGGGTATGTTTGTTCCGCATAAGTTTTTAAAATGCTACAATTCAAATTCCATTCATTATTGAGAGGACAAAATGATGAATATCGCACTACCCATTCAAGTTCATATTGAAAGTGCACTTGAAATAAGATAATGAAAAGACATTTGGGGAGACACGCGCATACCACGCGCCTAACAATGTGACAGAAATTGGAAGTTAATCATTCTTCTTCTTTCGGTTTTCTATAATAATGCTTAAATTTTTAACAGCTAAATTTTGCTTAGAGTGTAAAAATTCTGACACTTTCCTTCGTTTAATTTTTCAAATGACTTGTGTGAATTACATTAAAAAATCTATTAGACATATTATACCAGAAGAAAATTGGCTTTCTATATTGGAATTTGCCTGAAAGCTTTTAAAAGAGATTTAAACTAATTAATGCCAGATACAATTTATTTAAATAATAGGGAATTTCTCAGAGAATTTTTACCAAGTCAGAAGTGAGAATTAAAGTCATGAATATTTGGCTGCCAACCTGATGCAACGCATGTGCCATAACTATTTACATTGCAATCACAAGTTTCTATTAGAAAGAACGTCGAATTTGAGCAAATCAAACATTCGTTTTTGTTGTTCTGCTTTCATTTGCTAGATTAACGATTCATGAGTTTTATTTTATTTCCTTTTTGAGTGTAATCTGAGGAATCTCGGAATGTCCTTCAAAAACAAGGGGAATGAAAAGTGATCTTGGGAGGTAGGGAAAGAAACTAAAATATGAAAAAAGAGGCTAAGGAATTCAGGGAAATAACTTTAATATTGAAATAAATAATCATAATAATTTGATGTGGAATTGAGATCATCTAAATGATATATAATGACAATAAATTCCAAACTTCTACTAAAAAAACAACGAGCAACAAACCACTAAATTAAGAGCACGATCAAAACCATTTAGAAAAACTGGATAACAAACAGTGAAAGACAAGAACCCCTACGATAAGCGCGTCACTGAAACAAAAAATTAGAAGTTAACTCATGGTTATTATTTTGCACCTAATGCTTCAGACCGCATCTCAGAGGATTTCATTTTTTAAACTTTGAACGTTTTTACTCGCTAAACTAAATCGCTTTTAACATATTTAGTTGATAGTATTTCTAAGACTAAATAGTTTTAGTAATACTAGATAATATTGACGGCAATATTACAGCGTAAAATACTGGAATATCTAACCCCAAACATCGTTGAATGTCAATAATTTAGGCTTGATTCTTTTGCCTTATCTTCGTCTGGCTTCAATCCCTCCGCCTTTTCATTCTTTGCGAAACAATTTTTACAACATGCTATTTACATGATGAATAGTAACCAAAAATTGCCTGATGTATTAGTTTCACCATTGTCATGATAAAAACAATCGATTTTACTATAGAGCTGTAACAATTTGTTTTTATAAAACCTCTTACACCTATTTGTAAGAAAATTTATACGCTTTTCTGATGACATATTATAATTTTTCTCCAGTTTGAAAATTGAGTTTATCTTATTTTCTTTTTTCATAAATATCCGACATCTTTCTTAAGCAGTAAATATAATTCCTAACACAGATTAACCCTGAATAATATAGAAAAAACAGGGCTCCCATTTTGCACAATTTTAAATCAATTGTACATCAAAATTATATCAACATCTCCACTCCTGATTCGAAATAGCGTCTTGAAATGTGGAAAAAAAATTGAAGACTAGAGAACTCACAATACTATATTCCCGAAACTGTACAATAATTGATAATAACAAAACCAGCGATTCCCCCCCTCGATTTTCTCTTATACTTACACAATTTAGCACCTTCATTTCAGTTCTCCTTACAAGAATACTAGCAGTACGAGCACGGCGTTGCCCGTGGAATCAGGACTTCAACAAAATAAAAAAACCGCCCACAATGATATGAAAAAATACACATTATTGATTTTCTAGCTTTCGCGGTAATGACATTTCAACTGTAGAAAACAATACAGAGTACGTTAATCCGAAACAATATTAAAAAAATTGCAACTTGATTATTATACAGCAAGCAAAATATGCGAGACATACGGGTCTATTCTGGTACCCCCGGTTGGGTTGGGAGACGTCACTTTTTCCGCACGTTAACAACGGGAAAAGTGACCTCTCCGAACCCAACCGGGGGTACCAGAATAGACCCCATAAACACGTTAAGACACTGCCGAAAATACTAAAGAAAGTCATTCAGTTGAAGATTATAATGTATCCTGCTCGCTGCACCGTCAGCCAATCAAAATTGCCAGCAACGTTCGGGAGAAGTGTCGTGGGAGGAAACTGCTTGAGGAAAAATATCTTTCAACTGACCAGGAAAAAATTAATTAAAAGAACAGGGAAAAGATATTTTAACCGTTCTTGTTTTAAATCCGACAGAACCGTTGCAGTTATAAGCTCGAAAAAAATGAAAATAATAGTTTATTAGAAAGTTGGATGCAGCAAATTTAAAAACAAAAATAAAATTTCGATGGCAAATCTTACTATTTTTTTAAAAATTCTCAAAATTCTCTAAATTACGTTTGAAGCTCAAAACAAACTTCGTTAGAAAGAAAATTGTTTGTTCTATCCGATGGTGCATTGATTGTTTTTCAACGATAATTAGAAAAGATACTACAGCCGTAAACGTTCCGAAAATGACTCAAAACAACACAAAACATTAAATTAAAAATTCTGGATTGAATTTTAAAATTCCAGCTTCGAGGTGCATTGAGTCACCTTTACGATTACCTGTGTGCCAAATTTAATGGCTGTCAGTGCAATAGGTTCGTCTGGGCATCGCGCGCACACACATTGCCTTTTATAAGTATAGATGTGCCCCAGAAGGTACCGCATGGAGTGGAGAAGGATACAGCTAGCCTCAAAGGTCACGGTAAAGCCTCAACGGCCACGACCAACTGGCAAGTAAAGTGTTCCTTCTCCACCTCCCTCGAATTTTTAACGATATGGCTCAATTTATGTTGGGATTATAATAAAGGAAACAATTTAGGCGATTAAATTTTAACGATTGGATCCAAAATCCGATACAAATATGCAAGTTTTGTCACATGACAGCACACAAAATTCTATTTATCTAAGTTGTAGAGTTTTTAAGTTTATTGCGAACAAATTCATGCGAATACCGTGGCCGACAGATAGCCACTACTTTAAAGGAATGGTCCGAAATTTGGCACCACTACAATCATTAAGATAAACTAATGTTCCAGTTTTTACTCTTCTACACTGACTGGTCTACACTGACTGTCTACATTGACTGACTACACTGGTCTGTCTACACTGACTGGAAATACACGATAAACATTTTAAATCCTTAAACTCCATTGAATTTTATGATCTGATGCACGTCAGTTTTTGATTCTTTAACAAAGATCGCTATTTTAATATTATCTATAGCCATATAAGACAATAATTTTCTCACAACTTTTGGCCTTCAATCATTTTAGAGCACGATTCAAATATTTTTAGAAATGCATAAGTATGAAATTTAGTATGGCGCGGTATAATCAACAAATGGCTCTTGTGCCAATCAACAAAAACCAAACCAACATTAAAATGATGACGTTTAATTTAAGTACAACAGCAAGTTATCTGAATTGAAACATGCCGGTAAAGATTAACAACCATGTTCTTACCGGATATTCTCCATAGATTACTTATATACGTGTACACTTTTTTGTACTTCAATATTAAATATTTCGTTCTTCCGAGTTCGAAATAAAAGCATCTAACCAATGCTTCTTTAATTTTCACACTTTTCTCTGCGTAATAAAATAAATAGGATTATAAAAGATTCTTATTTTTGCGAGGTTTTAAAGGACTCTCTTTAAAGCTCCATTTTTATAACTCAAATATATCTTAATGAGAAACATAATCACCTTAATTATGATATAATTTTTAAGAAGCAGCGAACTAATTCAGCATCATTACTGAAAAAAGTATACATTGTTGTAACATGCACAATTGCATAATGTTCGGCAGTAATTTCAAATAAGCTGAAAAGTTAACATGTAATTGAACTAATTTTAAAATCGTCTCTAAAGGTCCATGAATTCCTTTTAAATTCCATCCTAATATGTTCTGAAGGGTCGATCTTATAGAACAATTACGACACAATTTACAAATATTGCAATATTAATAATATTACAATTATTAAAAATATAACAAATATTGGAAAAGTTCGATTTATTATAAACAATGTCACAAAAATTTACTGATTCACTTATTCGTAAGTCGAGTAACTGCGAAAAAACCTTTTTTCTTATCTTGGAAATTATTGTTATTGTTTCATGAAGTTTCTTGGCGCAATAGATATTCTTGGCTAAACTGCGCATCGTATCTTAGAAGATAAATGTAGAGTTTTAGTACAGAGAAATTCATCAAATTCCAAAATGAATTTAATTTCTTGTAATCATTCGAAAATTTAAACTGCAGAATTCATATTTTCTAAGCAGTTAAAAATTAAAATTACTGTAACATTTTATCCGATCTCACATTAAAACTCTACCACTGTAGTGGTTAGGCATTTGTTACAGAATATGCTAGGAAGTGAAGTGAAGAAAGCAATTAATAATGTCATATTACTCATTATAAATAGTTTTTGACACATTTAAAGACGGAATTCAGTTTCAGAGTGAAGCGGAAAAAGAATGGAGGAGTTAGTGTGTATGGTTTGTTTTAAGACTTACCATCCTCCCGGACATTGTTGTGTGAATAACAGGTGGGTACCAGTCATTGCGAATGGAAATATGACAATTTCAGAGGTTGAGCAATTACTGTTCAGTGGGAAACAAGTATCTATTCTTGGACCCAGTGAACAAATGAATGAATCAACATCTGTCAGTACTGAAAACGTAAATTTAAATCCGTATTTTTACTATGTTTCCATTATATCGGATGAAGCGATAAATAGGAATGATGTAGGAACTGTATCAAGTCATAATTCTACGACAGGAGGAGCATGTACTCAGTTAAAAATAATCAACTCCGAGCAAGGTAACAGAATAGAGCAAGCAATCAGAAGTCTAAGTAGTATACCAATACTGAATAACAATGAACCAGGTACAACTGATTACAGCATGACGGTGAGACAGAGCTTCCCCAGCAGCGAAAGAACAACGGATGTCTCCCCACTGGATAGTATTGGAAGTCAATTCGGAATCAGTGAAGGCCATTTGTCTTTATCGCCGATTTACGAAACACCGAACACTGAAATGACATCGGACGAGATTCAAAGGGCCGAGATGAATCGCCAGATCGAAAAATATGGACAAAATACACTTAAAAAGCTGATGACAGTTCGCTTAGGCCATACGAGTAATCATTTCTCCATTGGGGAAGCTGAAAGATATCAACTAAGCGATATTTTTACAGTTAGTACTGTGAAGGATTCTGATTTAATAAATAATTACGGTAGACTGAACAAATTAAAGGCAGAAATAAGTCAACCAGAATGCATCACGGAAACCTCTGAGAATGAATTTGCTTTTCCTGACAGAA
>BGPR01009357.1:47926-57982 GCA_013235015.1 Araneus ventricosus | reverse complement strand
TGAACGAATGGCTCTGGCTTCCTGAAAATTGCATTTGATAAATACTCCAGCATAATAATATTTGCAAGTCATTTATTTTTAAGGGAAGCGACGATCTTAATCCAAAATATAAATTACGCTTCCATCTAAAGTAAAGCCAGAACCATAAATTCAACTAAAGTTAAAATAACAACTCTGCTTAGCCAAATTTCAGAAAATTCCCAAAATAATCAATTTAAAATAAATTAAATCAGGGGCCATTAAAATTTGCAAAATGTCGATTAACTTAAAACGACACAAAACCGCCCTTCGTATCAAAATTTAAGTTTATTACGAGATTAAGGATAAAAGCAATTAGCATTTCCAGTTCAGTAACACTTCTTCACATCCGGGTACATATAGATTCGATAGACGGAATGGCTCTGGCTTCCTGAAAATTTCATAAATACTTCAGCATAATGAGAATATTTACGAGTCGTATTTAGGTCTAAGGGAAGCAACGATTTTAAGTTAAAATATAAATCATGCTCCCAGGCAAATTAAGTAAAGCCAGAACCATAAATTCAACTAAAGTTAAAATAGCACCTCAGCATAGACAAATTTCAAAAGTTAAGATAATTTAAAATGAGAACTTGCATCAGAAGTCGTAATTGTTTGCAAAACAGCAATTAACTTTAGACACGAAGCACCCTTACCAAAATTTAAGTCGAATTCATTACGAAAACGAGGTAAGAAATTGATATTTTTAATTCGGTATCTCTTAATTTCACTTCACACCCGGGTGAAAACTAAAAAGGACAATCACTCGAGACTTGGTCGTTGGTAGTTTGCCAAGCTTCGATTTTTGTATCCTGCCGAGCGTCTCTCCCAAGCTGCATCACACCAAGCTTAAAATATCAAGGTTCAATTTCCAAAATGAAAATGACAGATTTCTTAGAGAATATGTAGGAAAGATGCGTTTTAACAGAAATGCAGCAAGATTTACAGAATTGGCCAACATTCGGCTTGAATCTCGGATCTGAAAGCATTCCTCTCGAAAACTGAATCCCAGTTCGACGCTTTGCACGTGACAAGAGATTATGCACTTTGTCCCAATGAGACAACATGTTGCATTCTTGTACGAATCCCCTCCCGAAAGAATCGATTCCTGTATGAATAAAGTTTTGCTGTTCATAAACTGAAACTGTACGCACTAAAAGTCAATGTACACTAGTCGTAATCTAAAAAATTAAATTTCGCGATAATAGACACCAATATTTGGCTTGAATCTCAAATCTGAAAACGCCATCTTTAATAAATCCTTATTCGAGAGGAGTTTTAAATAACCTGGATTTGAGTTTTTATTCATGAAGTAATGATCCTAAAATGTACGAGGATCTTTATTCAGCTTTCGAATCTAGCGTTATTAAAATGGGCGTTGCAATCGAGAAATTATGGCAATATGCACTTCAGTGTCAACGACCCCCTCCCATCTCCATGAATATTTTACCGAAAGCCTTCGACTCTTCCCTTTACGGGCTTTTTCTTTAATAAGATTTTAACACCGATTTCTCAACGTGTCCGTTTCTTTGCGATTGTACAATTTTCAGTAAACCAAATACAGTTAACCCATTCAGTACTTATTCATTCGAATCATAAAACCCAATTTCTACAGAATGGTTGGTTGCTTGTGTTGTGTTGTGTTTTCTGGCACAAGAGCCATATTTGACCATGCTGCGCCAAACACATGGTACATATATGTTACCAAGTTAAGATATTCTATTTCGAAAAGGAAAAGTTAAAAGTGGTCTTTTAAAAAGTGCGTGATTATAAAAAGTGTTCAATTGAGTTTGTCAAAACCAATATCTTTGAGAAATAAAAAGAGGTTTTGATGGGGATTTTCTCCCAGCAAGTCTCGTATAGTAATGTTTCTACCAAAACGGTAGAGTCTGAAGATATTAAAATTTGGACATTCAATTAAAATATGTTTAACCGAGAGAATAGATTGACACCTCGAGCACATAGGAGGAGGCTCTGAACATAGTAAATGTTTATGTGCAAGTCTGGTATGGCCAATTCTGAGGCGAGTTAAAATGACATTTTGTCTCCGATATTCTACAGAATGAATTCTACAACATTCATATATCAAAACCATGCGACTACGCTTCAGAAGCATAAGAGAACATTACACCGATTTCGCAAATTAAATATTGTAGTCCATGAAACTGTTCACACTTACCACTAAAAGCACTCGACTCCTAGTTGGAAAATATTTGAAATCCCCAAGGATATTCATCTCTCGTTACGTTATGGCCACACTTTTCGGCGACTGTTGGAACACTGACGGGATTAACCTATAAAGAAAAAAAATCAAGTTAAAGTATACGCAGGATGTAAAATCTTTGCACCGATTCTGCCATGCATGAAATTACATTTATACTAAAGCAAATACACATCCTTTTTAGTCTAACCATGCGGAATTCAAATAAACAAAGATACAGAAGATAAGTCTTAACTATATAGAAAATACAGTAAACTCCTGTTAACCGAACCAAGGGGTGGAAGCCGTTTCGTATTACGATTTTTCCGGTTAAGCCATGAACTTCCATTTTGCATCTAATTATAGTATGCAATTCTGAAATGTTTTGAGAACGAATTCAAACTGAAGGCTACACTCGTGTTTTTACGAGTTAACCCTGTCGAGCGTATTGCGCTCGACAGGCGTAGGTAAACAATATTAGTACGCATTGACTAATTTTAGCATTCTAAACACCGACTTTGAGAAACTTAAACAAGTCCGGATATCGTTTCAAAAATTATCGCCTTTGCGATTTCCGTGTAGTACAGTACGTGTTTTTTGAATTGAGATTTCAGAGGCATTTCGGATAACCCGGGTTTCGGTTAGTCAGGATTTTACTGTATATGCAACATGCGAAGCCTTAAAAGCAAGATTGAGAATACACGTAGCAACCCAGTTAAAAATAAATTCGAGACTTTCCCCACGATAGTATGTTTTTTTCCTTATGCGAATTTTAGCCAAGCAACCTTCAACAAAATCCAATACTAAAATTGATGAAGTTCTTTGGGGAATATTTCTGTATTACTTTAGGCCATCAAAAATATAGTGACCTCCGTTACCAGTAGCAAAATGCCAAAATCTCACTAGTCAAACAAGGCAAGGGCATGAGCAGCATAAGCGGGTCGATTTTGAGAAGTACAATTCTAAAGTTATCGTTGTTCCATCTTCAATATTTAACACGTTTCATGCCGTCCCCACCTCGAGCAAAGTCTTTAATAGAGATTAGTTTTTCCATAGCGAAATTAAGTTTGAATTGAAGAATCTCATTGCACTTAAACACGTTGACTGGCGAGTCTTAAATGTATACCATCCAATTCGATTACCCTTTTAACTACAGTAAAGAGACATCCGATTCGATAGGTGTGAATCTCCAGCTCCAGTCAAAATGCATGATCGGCAGTTAATGTGTTAAAGGCGTAAATAACCAATCTAACAGATAGGCTATATACATGGATGCATGTTCTCGTTTTCATAGAGCTTCCAAATTCGCCAGTATTTACAATTTGAGGCAACCCTTTAAGTTCGTAAATCAGAATCTCGCCGATTAGTTGCCATAGAGAACGCCGCCCCATGCCTCCGTACCCGATGCCATTACGCCAAGAATCTGCTAGTTACCATACACGTAAGTATCCATTCTAGGGAGAAAAGAACGAGAACTTTCCTATTGAAAATTTTGACCCTTTGCACTCTACTCGAGGTCACCATTCTAGACTGAGCATCGACATTTCTCGATTTCGATGGTGAAAAAACTACCTACAAAGTTGAATATTTTTTCCCAGGAAAAATGAACTTGCACAAACATTTTTTACGTTCCAAAGCAATAATGAGATATTGTAAATCGGCGAGTTATGTACTTTACTTTTCCGATTGCAAGGAGTTAAACTGCAGATCATAAGCAAATGTTTAAAGTCTCCTCATGCGTATCTCGTACGATTTAATTTCTTTTTATACACGAGTATTCGTTAATTTTTGCTTGAACCGCTTATGCTTAAAGTACATTTTTATACGTTATATTTGGTGTATCAGGCAATATATGTCGCGATTTTACAGAGACTCGCTGGATGCTGCTGCCCAAGAGAGACGATTGCTCGTTTCTTGCAGGTTTTATGGTACAATAGCCTAGATCTTGGTGAATAAAAAAATCTAAAATACGGTTGCGCATACCTCTGGAAACTTGAGAAAAAGCGAGTAATCAAATTAAATGAACCGAAATCTACAGAATTCACTTTAAAATTAAAAAGATATGCAATTATAAATACTTGGTACTTTCCGGAATTGAATAGCTAATGATTGGCTTTAACCGCTTAACAGCCCGAGAATACTCGTGCATCGAATTATCGCGTTTTTGGTCTTGTAATTAATGATTAAATTTTAGTTTTCTTTACAATTTTACTCACAAATTACCTAGAATCCATAAACATCAAGTATTATATGCCTTCCGAGACGAATAAAAACGACAACCGCTTTCCAAAACATAAGGGAGCATCTTATTAGACAAGAAAATTAAGTGGTTAAATTTCCGAGAATTCAAGAGATTCATTGCAGAATACAAGATCTTCAATTCATTGAGCAATCTTGGTTTCTTACCTTTTGGAAAACTTCCAAACATCTGGCAGGGTCTATTGCATTCAAGATGGCTTTTCCCAGTTTTGATCATGGATCGGCTGCATAGTATATCCTCCATCAGGATTTGGCGACAAAATGTCAACTGGCAGGTGCCCATTTTAAACTAGAGACCAACTTTGAGCCAGTTATTCTAGTTTCCTGGAACAGATTCAAGTATACTATATAAGAAACGTTTCCTCGCTGTTAGAAATGTAAATATAGGATTAAAATATCTAGAGCCAACTTTGATTATGTAATTCAAAACAAGTTTTAATACGCAATGCGACAGTACTCTATAGCCGCTGGTAGCTGTTTGCCAGCATCGAGGATTATAGGTTCAAGAGGAATACTGTTAATTAAGAGTCTACCTTGTGGAAATCGCAGTTTGCAAGCATTTCCCCCTCAATATCTAGACAAGAGTGAGAATGATAACAAGCAATCTCCGTTTAACATCTTTTTTTAGACGTTTCGAGAACTGGGAAGCCCTCGTACAAAAACATCTTGGTGCGAGATTTGTCTTCACTGCAATGCGCGAGTTATGACAATGAACACGAAAGATTAAAACTATCCGAGCAAAAGTGTCCCCGTTAGGAAAATTTCCGAGCACCTAACGAAATGAAAGCCAGTGGAAATATTTCCACTGAAACAATCGAGTTTGAGCATCTAAAGAGGTAATCGAGATTATTCTCCCGAGTAATATTTTCACCCAATGAACTTCAAAGCCTTTTTGGCTTCTATTCCGTACTTGAACTCATTTTACTTAATTTAAAAAAAAATAATTTTGGACGCAGTTCGAAAGTCAAATGAGAAGCGCAAGAAAATAATTTGCACGTTTTAATACTAACCGTTTAAATATTCAGATTCGACAAGACGTTTTAGCCCCTCGTAGTAGTAATTAAATTACTAATTATCCACCGATTACAAGGGTTCATTTTATTGCTGCGCGAAGTAAAAATAGCTTATTTTTCCTGAAATATTAACAAGACTTCTTGCAATTTTTTAAAACGATCAAATCGAGAAACTTAAGCGATGCATTGTCTATGGAATGGAGGAAAGGAGTAACTTCCCAAAAAGCAAAAATAAAAACGGTGAATAAATCACGGCTCAACACGTTATTTCTTGCTTAGTATGCAGGTCGATTTGAAGGCGCTTTTAATTATAAAAGACAACTGCCGATTTTTGCAAGAAATTTATTGCATCCAATTATTTAGAATCGGTTCTTTTTCCTTATAATATAAAGGACACGACATTTAGTATGACCCAAAAATTTCACTATACTCGTACAACATTGTTTACAAACACTTTCTCGCCTAGAGACTAATACTTGATAACTCGCTTCTCTCACTATTTTCCAGTATCAACGCAACTGGTTCGAATGCTCGTTTATTTCGAACACTAAACAGGTCGGCGAACATAACACGTCATGCTACACGAGAAGGAAGCTGAATAGATAGAAATTAGAGGGTTTACAGGGGATAATGCGTTTGCCTCTTATTTAATACTGCAACAGTCGTATTGCAATACAAATGTTTCTATTCGCTTCGAGAACAACGAAATATTTGCATCTATGAAGCAATATAAAGAGTAGTTTCAGGGTTATTATTAAAAGGTAAATTAAACTTAAACAAAATTCTACACGTTTCATTTTTAGACTGCAGACTAAACAGATTTACAGTTTCATTCAATTGTTTCTTGGGAACAAAGAATTTAACATTTATCGACACACTGGAATTTCAATCGAGAAAACTGCTATTGCACGGCTTCTATAAATTTGGTGTTAAATATACAAGATTATTCGAACATAGGCCAAGCTAGAAAGCAATCCAGTTGAGAGGTCATTAATGCGCAACATTTCGTACGAGTCTTCACCCATTTAAAAAATTCTACATTTGTTTACCCTCTAGCTTATTTATATTGCCATGAAGACATTCGCAAATCTCATACATCCACGTTCATTATGAAGAAAACGGCCATTAAAACACAAACCAAAACACTTTTAAATTCTAAGCACATCAAGACATTTTAACACATAAGATTCCAACTATTGATAGACGACAAGAGTCATTTATAGAGATCACGATTCATTCCTCATCCAACTGAAAAGAAACTATCCTAAAATGCAAAAACTTATTCTATTGAAAAAGTTAAAATAACTACTTACTAAAGAATGGAAATACAGTTCAGTCATACCGGAGATACCATTGTTCCGGACTCTCACCATGTACCAACATTTTAGGACGTTATGTAGGCAACTGTCAAGAGTGCAGGATACAGCAAAAAGCCGATTTTTAGATATAGCGCAAAAGGCGAAAATAGCCAATAATACTTCTGTTTTAAAGTATCTCGAATATCTACCAACCAATCAAAATGGCCGTAGTCAATTTTTTTCAGCCTGATCTTTCGGAGAAAATTTGCATAAAACTAATTCGTCTCTGCTTTTCTGGCGTCTGTTGACTGCCGTGGCATGGTGGTAGAGTCCTGGCTTAAGGATTGGAGGATCGCTGATTCGAGATCCGATTTCCCTGATCATCTGCAGCGCATGATGCGCGTTAAATCTAGCATCGTTTACCAATCAAAATGACAATTTTTGTAACAGATTTTTGTCTAGAACAATCAAGAAATATCAAGTACTTTCAGAATGAAGATGTACAATAACATAGAAATACGATGTTGCGATAGCATGGTGGTAGAGTCATGGTTTCGGATCGGATGATCACTGATTCGAGATCCGATTTCCCTCATCATCTGCAATGATTGCGGGTCTAATTCGCGTTAAATCTAGCATAATTTATCGATCAAAATGAAAATTTTCGTTCAGTTTTTTTTGTTTAGAACAATCAAGAAACATTAAGTATTTTTAGAATTAAGTCGTAAAAATAGAAATATGTTGTAAACTTCAAAATCACAGTTCATTAAAAATATCGAAAGACTTCATTAAGATTGACAAAGTCGGCACAAAAAATTTAAACAGTCATTTCCATCTCCATTTCCCATTAATAAATTTCCTGTCATTAGAAATGAATCTATCTTTTTTTATGGCCGACATAAGATTCCATTAGTCGAGTTATTGCTAAGGGGTCTATTCTGGTACCCCCGCCTAGCCGGGGGCACCAGAATAGACCCGCACGTCTTTTATACATTTCTGATTAAATTTTTGAATGATGGGGGATTCGAAAGTAGAGTTTCTAATGTTAAATTAGTTTCCAAATCTTTTGAAGCAATTGCCATATCTGATGTAATTGTCAGTGATCTGACATCATATGTCGAATTCCGCCTGGTCGTTGACCGATTTGAACAGGTGGATTCTTGAGTTTCCTATGGCGAAGTATAGTCGTATTGTCCTCTTGCACCTTTAAACTTAAATAAATAAATAAATCTTGAGATTCCTAGGTCCGCGGTGGCCTAGTGGTAAGGTCTCGACCCTGTGGCCGGAGGGTACCAGGCCCGAAACCGCAGATCCGCCCCGTATGTGGGCCTGCTGCGCGCTAAATCATACTTAGCGGCCAAACCTCCTCCCTCTGGCGCGCTGCGGGAGTCTGGAGGCAGGATGCCAGCCCAGGTGCCGTCCTCGTCATCTGACCGCGATTTAAAATTACGAGTTCCATCCCAAAATAGCCCCCGTTTTGCTTCAAAACGGGTCGTCAATATATCCAAACCATATCATTGAATGCCTGATAGGCTCTTGATAGGGATAAATCCATAGCGCAAGTGTCAGCATCACTGGAGCGGTGCGTTGTTGTTCTGGTGAGCTGAATCGTATATTAAATAATAATAATAACAACAACAACAATCACAAAGGCGCCTAACGAATGAATATTTGCTATGTCCAGGAAAAGCGTCACATCTTCCACTCAGAGAATCAAGCCATCATTGTGATCAACCACACTTTTAAAGATTCTATGATTATTATGTTTTTCTAAAATGCCTTCTCCCACTTGAAATAAAGTAATTTTCGAATTCAAAACAATTAAATAAATTCCTAATTTAACCCTTGTCTGCCGTCGTGGTGCCTTTTCATCCCAAGGTAGAATTATGACGTACACAGAAACAAATAAATAAGTCTTTTAAAAAACAATAGAACTTTTACATGTTCTTTGTAAGACTTTTGTGACAGGTTACGCGGCTCTACTGAAACACATTTTTTCATAGATGATCATATTATTTTGTGCTCCATCTGTGAACAAACTTTTTTTGGGTTAACTTTTAGTCTACGGTGCCTTTACTTCGTTCCTCTTAGGATCGCCAACTCTTCGCCGCCAAGACTGGAGAGGAGAGAATATTTGTTTTTGTTGCGCAATGATGATTTTAACGAGTGAGATGTGCGCGTGCGCGGAAATTCATCGGTGTTTTGCGCATGGCGCGATATTACGATTCGTTTTGATTGGTTGCTCCGTTGATCTGTTTCATGTGATTGGTCGATTCAGTCGAATTTGTTTTGTCGATTTGGTTTTTGTCTGATTTTATTTCGTTACGTGCGCTTCGTACAGCTGTTCTTCATTATGGCATTGGTTCCCTTTCGAGGTGTGTGGCTCAAGGATTGATAGCGAGCGGATACTAGTGTCCTAAGTGTAAACAGCAATTGGGCAATTAAAATAGGTATGTGAAGTTTTAAATACACTTTTCTCGTTTTTGAACATTTTCACTCACTTTAGGTTCAGAACTCTGTGTGTTATTCTGTGTTTTAGCTTCTCAACGAATAAGCGAAGCTACTAGTGTCCCGCTTTGCAGAAAGCGAAGCCGCTGATGTTTTTTAAGTTAAAAAAATTGCCCGGTACATGTTTTAAGTGCCGAAGGCATTGCGTGCTCAATCGCTTCTTTTCAAATGGAGCATGCGCAGTACAGCAATGAAAAGCGCACTTCGCATCCAAAACAGTGTTTGGCTTCAGCAAATGAAATTGCGCCAAAAAAAAAATGGCGATAAGCAAGTGGGCACCGTAGACTAAAAGTTTACATTTTTTTTATAAAATCAATCAGTCTAAAGTTTCTTTTTTGCTTTGATTTTTTAAGCTCGCTCCTTATTACATAATCACTCGGTTCAACCACCTGCCAGGTGTGACTGGCATCTGTGTAGCCGGCATATTTAGCGGTTCACTCAGCACCATATCTTCAGCTCTGAATTCCCTGTCATCAGTGACTGTGGTGGATTTCATCAAGCCTGCCTACAAAGCGTCGAAGCTCTCCGAAAAGAAAGTCGTATTCATCGCCAAAATGCTGTGTAAGACATGTTTCTACCCGTATTTCCCAGCTAATGATTTTTACTTTGTTAATGATGCAATATTCTACAACGATATCATTTACACATTACAAAAAGCAAGCACTTGTAAAAATTAAAAGAGATCTTACCAATAATTTTAAATTAAAAGAGATCTGACCAATAATTTTAAATTAAAAGAGATCTGACCAATAATTTTAAA
>BGPR01009357.1:34248-47916 GCA_013235015.1 Araneus ventricosus | reverse complement strand
AAATAAAGTAATAAAGTAGTAATTACACTGAAAATAAAATATTTATAATATAAATATCGTTCGCAGATTTTTTTATGTTTGTATTTTCACATGTTGGTTAAATGCCACTGAGCCATCTTTGATGGATTGCTACAGTTATAGAAAAATCAATCTATAGCTCCTTTTTCTTTTTGTAGTAATTGTGCGTTAAAATTTGTACTGAATTATTTCCGATCATTGTATCTTTTTGTTGGGTGATCGAACCTGTGCAAATTTTTTTTATCTCGTTAGTATTAAAAATATCTGAATTAAAGTTTAATTCTAATGTTAAAACAAGTGCTGTACCATTGAAGAATAAAATTAGACAGTTATAAAAAGTCTCATAATTACATACATTGAATGTTTTCAAAGGCAAAGATACCTGAATAATAATACTACATTTCTATATAAATATCACTATCTTCATTCTACAGATTTCATTACACATAGAAAAACTACATTTCTCGACTATTAAAATCCTATAATTTTGTTATTTAACAATTCTGCAAAAAATTAGATGACACGGTTATTGCGATCTCATGCGTTATAAGTGAATCATTTTATTCAGAAAAGAAACGCTCATAGCATTTGTTTGCCACTAGAGATGGCTTACACATATACTGTGCAGTGGCAATAGTTAGAAATATGAGTATCATACCTTTCTTGGATATGGAAGAAGACTTTAGGGGAGAATTATTTTTTTTTTTGGGGGGGGAGTGCTACAAAATTTACTACAGCTTGAATTAACTTGTGAAAAATATATGCGGAAAATAGCTTACATTTGGTGATCTAAAGTGCGTTGAAGGGCTCTTTGTTACTGCTATCGGTCAAGCATAGTTCTCAGCAATAACTCCTTTCACTCCAATCTATTGTTTTCCAGTGAGTTGGTGAGTTGAGGCATGACAGGTCTGAAAAGTTGAGGGTCTAGTTGAGGGCTGTGCTCTTAAACAGCAATTTTTCAAAAACTGGTGGACTTATGCGCGCTTCAGAAATAATTGCTCACTGCGTCAGTCTGGCTTCAAGAGGTTCCCCCAGTTTTTCTTCCAAGCGTAACCCTTTACCTCTGAAAGTTCATCAAAAAGGCAACCTACTACCATACGAGGTAGAGTCAATAAATTCCCGGAATGGTCGTCTACATTCACGCAGGTGTTCGTTGGAGGGAAAATATTTTTTGGAGGTTGGAAGCACTAATACGGAAAACATACAGCCATCTAGAATACGTTTCCAGTACTGCAGACCATTTCTGACAAAGAGAATTTTTCATTCGTCCGATTTCGAAATAACGTCTTTAGAGCAGCGTGAAAACATCAAATTCTGCGTTTTCCTCGATATATCACCTTCTGAGACGCTCGAGATGCTGAAGAAAGCATATGGAAACGATGCCATGAAAAAAATGGCTGTGTATGAGTGGCATGAGCGTTTTCGTGAAGGTCGCACAAACATCGAAGATGACCCTCGGACTTGTCGCCCCTCCTTTTCTACCGCAGCTGAAAATGTTGAGAGCGTTCGAGAAATCGCCAAACAATCAATAAAGAACTTTACCTGAAGGTCCTTAAGCGACTACGAGATGCAATCAGACGAAAACGACCTGAAAAATGGTCAACAAACGATTGGTTTCTTTTACATGACAATTCTCCACCACATCGCGCTCTGATTGTGAAAAAGTACCTTGCCAGACACAGTGTTACCACTCTGGAACACCCTCCTTATTCTCCCTACCTAGCACCAGCGGATTTTTACCTTTTTCCACGGCTGAAAATGAAATTGAAGGGACACCGTTTTGTGGATTCAGATGAGGTGATCGAAAATGCGACGAAGCAACTGAAGGACCTCTCAAAAAATGGATTCCAGGAGTGTTTTGAACAGTTATACGAACGCTGGAAGAAGTGTGTGGATGCAGGAGGAAAGTACTTTGAAGGCCAATAAGGTAAAATTATTGTTCTATTTTTTAATAATTTGTAATTGACCTATTCCGGGAACTTTTTGACCCTACCTCGTATATCGGAGTTAAGTCAGACTTCTACCTCAGGTGCTTCAAAGTCATTCTGGCTGATAGAACATGCCATATTGCTCCTTAATGATAAGTCATTTCCTACTAATGGAATTGGTTAGATATACTAAGCCAACTGTGATTAGAATCACGACTATGTTTGAAGATTTTCACAATCGGAAAGAAAATAAACACTCATGAGATACAGACTGTGGAATTATTTTCTATGCATAATCAGAATTAGCTGATAATGTTTGGGAAAGGGATCTTAGTGTGATTTCAACATCAGGTGATACCTAGGTGATAGAAGATCACTCTGGCCATTAGAAGATGAGGCACTTCTCCTTTATACGAGTCCTTGATACATTGACTTGGCTGGATAGCTAGATAAAGTGGAATATGAAACAACAATAAACAATATGAAAAAAGAAATAGATATTGTTTATCACACATTTCAATTTATAATATTATATTGTAATGCTGCTTCTCAAAATAAAGCACGATCCTATCCGACAGAACATCAGTATGCATAATTAAGAGGTATCTGAACAACACTCACACAAACAAACCAATGTTATTTTTTATTATTATTCAGCTAAATAACCTCTATATATCTAAAGTTTGCACGTTTTAAGCTGTGAAAAGTAATTAAAAATTTCTTATCAACAATGAATTAAAAATTTCGTAAATAATATAAATTTGTGAATATCAGTTATGTTGTTTTAAGTACTCAATACTAAGCATACTCAGAGGTTCGAAAATATCTTACGATTGCTAGAAAGGAGTATTAACATTGAAATAATTCGTTTGCAATCAAAATTGCTGCAAAATCTTAATTAATTCTAATATTTATGCTTTAACGCATTTAATGTTTCCTTTTCAGCTGTCCTGTACGGTATCATCTGCATTGGTTTAACGTTTGCAGTATCCAAAGTTGACAGCATTGTTACAATATCTAACACATTCCTCAGCATAATGGAAGGACCCATCCTGGCTGTTTATTTTGTAGCAGTGCTCTCAAGAAAGGGTTCCGAAAAAGTAAAACATATTGCTTTTTTTGGCTATCATATTTTATCGCAAGATACTTTGCAATAGTTTAATATTCATTTTGTAGCAGTGCTCTCAAGAAAGGGTTCCGAAAAAGTAAAGCATATTGTTTTTATTTGGCTATCATATTTTATCGCAAGATACTTTGCAATAGTTTAATATTCATGCTTTAACTGTAATGGGATATTAATCTGAAGCATGTGGAATGTAAATACAAGAGCAAATAAGACAAAGCAAGAGAATCATTTTTTTTCAAAAAGTCTAAGGAAAACGCCAAATGTTTATAAACTATTTCGAGACAACTTCTACCGACTTTTATCTCATCAATCTAATGAGCTTGTTTATTCTAAAATGCATGCTACAATGCATCGTTTGACATTGACGGTAAAACCACATCCAGATTCATCAGAATGAATTGTGTGAGACTATAATTTGTATCAAAAACATATGCTATGTCGAAATGTCCATAATTATCACTTAAATTCTGAATAATGCTGTTTCAGTAGTCTTCTTTCCTTTATTAAACTAGGTATATGAATTAATAGTAAAATTCTTTTCCAATACCGATTCATACAAATGAACTTTAAGTTAACACTAGCCGCTCTCGCCGCCTTCTGGGCGGGTTCGCGGCCAGCACCCAGTTTTGCTCAGCACTGCCCCTGCCACCTCGCTGCTTCGAGGCTCGCAGACACTACTTTTTTCAGTTTTAAATACTACATGAAGATCAGTGGAACAGACCATAAAACCATATTATATTTCATATTCTTTATTCAGATTATTCTTAACAGATTCCTTTAAAATTGTAAAATCTTTCAATAAACCTCATATAGTTGTAATGTTCTGTATACATTTTTCACGAATTTCAGAAATGAAAGTTTTCAGATCCATAAATACAGAATAATATCGCCTTAAATAAACAGTTTCCATCATCTACAATAAGTATTTTACAATATTTTTGACACGCCATTTTGATGGAACTGTTGGGATCAGATGGTAAAACCTTCAGACAGTTCGCCAGCCACAACAACCCTACGGATTTCTACAATTTTTATTTCATATAAAAGATTATGGCGTCTAGATATGCCATGATATGATAAAAAACATTTCTCCACCATACTTTCTCTATATGTTTTTTCGATTTCATTCGAAAATGGGGTGGAGGTAGGCACCCTTGACGACATATCTAGACGCCATAAACTTTCATATGAAATGAAAAATTATCGAAATCCGTCGAGTGGTTGGGCTGGCAAACTGTCTGAAGGTTTTACCATATTATTTTAAATATATAGACATCTCATCAAGTTAATCAAAAAAGTAAATGTAATCTTACGGAACTCTCAAACCAATTTAATTTTTTTAAATGAGTTTATGAATGAACAAAACATCGACTATGAGATAAATGGTTATGGCATTTGATGCACTAATGATTATTTAATGTGTCTATTCCTTTTTTCCTGGGTTTGAAATATCCGAAAAAATAAGCCAGTTTTCCTAGTACTGGTCAAGATAATTTATGGATGAATCAGAATTTAATCAGGCAATAAATTTCAAGGCATGAGGCAAATGTAATATGTAAATAATGTAAAAGATAAATTAAGTTGGATTATTGCACCATCTAATAATTGCATTCATTCGCGTTCATAGCATTTTCTTGACTTCAAAATCGAAGAGATGAAAGAGGGAGTTCATTTCATTGAAAACTCTCCAATTACTCGGAGTTAGTGCCAGCCAAATTGAACGCAGCTATTCAATGTGGGATTAACTATTATTTTATTGATTTCGGATTAATTATTGTGAATTGTGTCAAAATGCATACATTTGTACACAAATGCATACTTAGTACATAGTTTGCTGTGAAAACGCAAATCAACTCAGTCCGTTGCACATTAAGCTAGTTATACTGCATTGATTAGTTTTAGGAAAACGCACCGTTAAAATTGTTTTCTCTAATACTTTGCAGAAACGCTATATTTTAAAATGTGCATTTTATAAATGGTTACAGTAATATCACTTTCAGTTTAAGTGAACTGAGATGAACTCGCATTGGTGTGAGATGGAAGTGGAGACTCAGCTCTAGTCCCGGTAGTTGGCTCAGTACTATAAGATTTATACTTGGTGGTTCTTTCGAAGTTTGAAATCGAATTCTTAACATTTATTACATTAATTTTGGACGTTTCGTGAAATTTATTATATTAATTTTGGACCTTTACCTAACAAAAACACAGAACACTTTAAAGACGTAAACATCAGTGGTATAGAGACAGGGGGTATAGACAGGCCCGCGCCATCAATACGTGCAAGGTCGTGCTGTGCACGTCAAATCAGTTCAGTTAGGTCAAGTGTTAACCATAAGCCATTAGATTAAGTTAGGTCAAGTGTTACCCATAAGCCATTAGGTTAAGTTAGGTCAAGTGTTACGCATAAGCCATTTTCCCTTAATATTGCCACTGCATAAAGGCGCTGATTAGACATTTGTACGACGACGCCGATTAGGCTTGGCGCGGTCCTGGGTACAGATGCCCCGGGTGCCAGTTTCAGGGAACGCCTTGGAGACCAAACAATTCTGGATTAATGTCATTTTTCAATACAAAATACGATGAAGGGGAGTAAGAATACCATGCCCCGGCGCCATTATTGTTGATGACGACTGGGATAAAAAAAATCATATTATACCCCGGGTGCCACTTACCCTCGCTACGCCACTGGTAAACATTTAAATAATCAATTAATCATTCGCACAGTTTTTGTCTCCTAGGTTTGGGTACATTTTAAACGGGTCGCATCTTATCTCAGACTAATTAGTCATAGCTCACATCACACGGTGGCGCTTCTCCTACTGTTGGTGCGCGTGCGCCTATCTTTGGTGTGGATCACACGCATTATGTACATTTGGAATTTTTTAAAGCTACAACAAATGTTATGTATTGCTCGATGATCCCGAATTCTTTTATTAGCAAATAGCTGTTAATAATTATCAAGTAAAATATTTATCGAACTTTATTTCAATGATCCTTTCTGATAAAATGTCTATTTTTCCAGAACATTTTAGTAGGTCTCATTCTTGGTGTTATTTTCACTGCTATGATTGGAGCTGGTGTGCTATCGAGTGGTTGCCAACCTCCCAGAAAGCATGTACACTTGCAACAAGCTTGATTTTTCTTGATATTAGCTTGTCATGATAAACTTGATGTGGCAATTTTGCAGCAAACTTCCTGCAAAGTAACAAATCATAATCGACCAAGCGAAGCAAGTTTGCTGTGAAGTTGTTATGACAAACTTCACACCAGGATTGCAAAGCAAGTTTGCTGCAAAGATGATACAGCACACTTACAGTTAATCTTTTTCTCTGTTTTAAGAAACATTCGATTTTTAATATCATCTCATAGACCGTCCTTCTTTTTATTAATTCAATAAATCAATAATAATTTGTGAAAAAACTAACTTTATTATAAAAATTTTTTGAAAAATTCCCCATCCTTTTACTAAATACAGAACTCGCACTTTAAAGAAAAATATATATAGCCTTTTTCTTAATGTTGAAATTTTAACGTTCATAAAAAAATTAAGCCTAAAAAACAGTCAATGTTTGTTGAAAAATAATAACTTGCATTTTGTCCCATTTTAAAAGCAATTACTTTTGAACCCTAATTTCATAATTTATTCTACTAGCAAAACGTAGTTGTTAGCGAAAATCGCTCTCTCTCTTTGACTTCAAATCATATTCTCAACTCAAAATTTAAAAAATTAATGAAATCAAGAAGACAGTTTAAAATAAATCGTATAGATGCAGATCTATTAGCGCAATCTATCTTCTCCTCTCAGAGTCTAGTTGGCTGAGAGGTTATGACGACAGGCTTAGGAAACGCGATGGCGGGGGTTCGAATCCGATGTTGTCTTCGTACTCTGGTTTTGCTATAGTTTGCAAAGAGTTTGACGCAAGGTGACTAACTTATTTCAAGTTCGCACTCTTTCCGTATCAGACTTGCTGCAAGCTTGCAGATTTGTGGAGCAAGATTGATGCAAATTAAAATTGCTATATGGGCTTCTGTTTTACCACTAGATTCTAGTGGTTGTCCATTTCTTCAGAATATTTCGGTGTCTTCAGTAATTTCACATCTATGTTTGAAAGTGATGAATTATTGCTCGATGATCCTGAATTCTTTAATTATCAAACAACTGTTAATAATTATCAAAGAAAATATCTATCGAACTTCATTTCAATGATCCTTTCTGATAAAATGTTTCTTTTTCCAGAACATTTTAGTAGGGCTCATTCTTGGTGTTATTTTCACTGCTTGGATTGGAGCTGGTGTGTTATCGAGTGGCTACCAACCTCCTGCTTTACCATTAGATTCTAGTGGCTGTCTATCTCTTCATAATTCTTCCAGTGTCTTCAGTAATTTCACATCTATGTGTGAAAGTGGTGGACAATGTTCATCAACAGTGTCATCATTAGATCTAGAACCAAGGTTTGGTAGCCTTTTAACATATTTATTCAATTATTTCATTAAAAAAACACAGTGAATTATAATCCATAAGTAAATTGAATTATGTTTAATATTTCAAACATTTAAACATTCTTTTAAAAATGTATTTTTGTAATTTTAAATTTAAGATAAAATTTCTAAATTTTTGAAAGCACTCATAATTATTAAATTTGCAAAAATTTACTTTCTAATTTTTGCATTCTAAAATCGTTTAAGAACCAAAAAACAGGATATAAATATTGCAAAATAAAATCTATTCTTAACTAAGTATGAAGAAAATGGGTTATTAATTTAATATAATTTTTTTAATTTTTGATTTTAGAATTTGCAAATTAGTCGATTATAAATACCACACATATATCTACCATATCTTTTATAAAGACAGAATCCACACTTCTGTAAATCGGTTCACTTCTAAACCCACATAAGTATGCATCACTGTTAAATAGAATTGTAAAATAATGGGAAAAAGATCCGATCAAATGTGTACTTCATGTTGTATAGTTAAATATGAAGTTCAAGTCCGGTTTATTTATCTTTTCTATCAACTTATTAAGGAACTTTATTGAAAAATATACACAAGAAATGTTTTTAGGAGTAAAAAATACTAAAGGACCGATTTCTTATAAATAATTTTTTCATTAATTTTTTAAACATAATAAACAGTGTTAGAGTTATGCAATATAGGTTACCTAGCAAACCATGAATTTCAAATTTCTTTCATCGTATCAGTTCTGCTGATTTGGTCTTTTCAATGTACAGAAATGTTTTAAAATTATCAGAACAAAAGTAAAGTTTGACTTGTAATATTTTTAAATGAAGAAGTAAATAAAAAAACTTACTTATTTTTTTTATTCTAAAATCTGTATACCCAAATTTTTCATTTATTAAAAGTAACGATAATTTCCAGTGAGCCTTTCTTCTTGTACAAGATGTCGTTCCTTTGGGTATCAACGTTTGGTTGTTTTGCAACTTTGATTTTCATTGGCTTGGCTATTTTATTCACAGGTAAGAATTCTTAGTTTTCTTATTAATTTTTCTTATTCATTCTTCATTTTTCTTTGAAATAACCAGCAATAAAAGTAAACAAAATTTTTTAAATATTGTTTCATAAGTTAAATTATTTTAACATTTAATATTCAGTATTGTGAATAGTTGAAAATATTTTCGCTAGAGCATGCCAGGATGTTTGAAAAAATTATTCTTTATAATTTCTCTTTCATTAATTCAAAAGAACCATCAGGAATGTTTTCTCTTTGGTTTACTCAGAACTACGCGTTTAGTGTTTAACTTCAACATCTAGTTATTTATGTAGACCACATACTGATTACAATTTTTGAGTTATCGTGCTCACAGACAGATAGACAGACATAACTTCTAAAACTGTATATCCGACTCAGGAAGGTCTAAAACGTAGAGAATAATCAAACTCTCGAGATGAAACTTTTAAACGATTACAACACTTTCTTTTTGAATATTTCTTATAAGAAAATTTTTTAAAAACCATTGGGACACGAATTCGGTATGATTGAACTAACAGTCTATTTTTACTTTCATGAATACGATGTTGCACGCAGAGGAAATCATGCATTCCTCAAAAAAAATCATTACGGTGAATTTGATCAATATATGGCGACCTATATCACCAACGATTGTGCGTTCTTGCCAGTTCAGAAGATGTTTTGGCTGGCGTTTATTCCGGTAAAGCAACTACCACTTGCCAATTTCCTGTGCCAACTGCACCTTCCCAACTTTCTGTGACAATTACATTTTGCACATATGCTTCGTCTTCGAAGTCAATCGAGCACGTATCAGACATACAACTTCCGCAGGTAATTCCAATCTTTGCCTCTTCTCTTGGAGACCATATTGTTACAAACATGGAAAGTCGCTTCCCAGCAATGTGAGTCTTAAGGTTGGGAAGAGAGTTTTACAGGGGTAAGTATGGGATGACTGGCAGCAGCCACGTCTGGATCCCTGACCTTGGCGACAAATTTGGCGACGAAATATGGAATCTCAAAGGTGCTGGAATCTTCTCGATATCTCTATTAGGAGAGAAGAAACGCTTGAATGTACTAGATGATTCATGTGACGTCACAGCATGCCGGGGGAGACTATTTAAGCAGAGCGTTTGGATGACGGAGGGATGATGATCGACTGGGATCGCCTTGGAGCGCGAGCGTCTTTGGAGTTCTATCCGCTGTGAGAGCTAGTAAGCTGTTAGACGCCGAGCGGTAGTAGTGTTGATCCATTGGGAACGACTTAAGAATTTCTTCTGCAGACCGAGCTAGGAAGCTGGTGAGCTGATCTCTATTGAAAGTGCAGTTATTGTCGTTATTAGTTATTTGCTGGCTGTTTGTGTTGCTAAATATCAAAGTGCTGAACTGTTATTACCTGTGAATTGCTGTCTATTTATATTGGTAATCTGTGCAAGAACTATTGTTTCCTGTATCTGTGCTACGTATTTTCCTGCATATTTGTAAATAAACCTTCATTCTTCATTACCCTGCGTGTTGGACTGTTTACACCATACACCCACAGAAAGACTTTTGTAACAATATAGAGGTATACCTTCAGAGGTGACTCGCGCTTCTGTGGTGGCCTGGACGAGATCTGAACAACTTCTTTTTCCATCTCCATCTCTTCTGGAAGGACTCGACACCAGTATTTACCACGTCGGGCAGATAGCTTCGTCTACTGGTTTCTCACCAGGTTTCCAAATTCCGGATTGGGGCAGAGGGGTCCCTGTGTCGACCTGTATATCTGTGGAACCAGATACCTGCAGTGGTGACTCGCACCACAAATGTTAACATTTTAAACTTCTCTGAATCCGAAAAGAAATATTTTTGGGATTACTATTATTATCTGTGTGTGTGTCATGTGAACACGATAATTGGTGTATATCAGCATCATAATGAAGAAGATGGGTGAAATCTGATTTGTGGTACTTACATTTAAATTGCAGATCTGTATCAAATTTTGAACCAAAATCATCAATGGAATCAGCACTTTTCATAAATGCATATTCGACTTTCTTTATTGTTCTATAGAATTATAAGAACCATATTTACAAGAAACTTTTCAATATTTGTATTAAAATTCAAAATGATGGAAAATATTAAAAACGTTTTTAACTATTGTATTTATTTACACGCGTGTGGCCACTACATCCAAGAAAAAGGCATAATTAAAGCATAAATTAGCATGCATTTTAATTATTGCGTTTCTTTACAAGTGCGTTGGTACACTATCCAGAGAAAATTTTAGATACATATATTAGTGATGTAATTACTTTGCTCCTATAACTAAAAATAAATTTGTGGAACTCGTGGCAATCAGAAATAAACATGTAATTCCAACTGGAATCACTGAAAATATATATTTTTATTTTTAAGTTAAAACAAAACAACATTTTTCTCGGATGATATTGTTGGAAATTCAAATGAAATTGTTCAGTCACTGAATGAAAAGCATCTCATTGGTTTATTTCATGACGTAGCCGAAGTTACGGCACTAGTCGAAGTTGATTGGTTGTTACAATCTATATATATTGTTCATTTGTGTTTTTAAGCAAGCAGTCGAATGGATGGCTGTCAGTGAGTGTGTAAGCTGCAAGACAGCGGCATGTCTGTTTTTTTTAAAGTAAACTGTATTAAAGCTATTTTGTATTTTAAACTCCCTGGTATCTGCGTTACTCTGCAATTTACACTCACGACATGCCAACAGATATGCTCCAACGTTGTCGTTAGGAAGCAACAAAATCACGAAGCCAAAAATCAAAGACAAACTACAATTTCAATAGGTAATAGATTTTAAGAGAGTTTTATTGATGTGAATTGAGAAAGTTGCTTGCATAAGGCCGTGGAAAAATAATTTTTGTTTTGTATGTTACATTTTAACGTGGAAGAGGAAAAATATTATGCTTTTTCTTCCTGACAGATGCTTCTGTTTAAGCTGAAGTACTTATTTTCAAGATTTAAAGCCTTAAATAATTTTTTTCAGGCTGCCACGACGTCATTCCAGCGGATTCAAAGTATCTCAGCCCAGTTGCCAGATTCTGGATAAAAGGGACAAGTTTCGAAACAAAACAGGAAGATCTGTCGAATAATTTAAAGGAAAGAAAGGACTTAGATGTTCGAAACGAAATCAAGAACACTGAAACAGGAAATTCTTCGGTTTAATAACTGCGAATAAAGACAAAACATTTCAGAAGAAATAACTTATCAAGCATTTTCTTATTCTGTAATGTGCATCAAGGAACCGAGCTTTCCATCTGCAACGAGTAATTTTATGGTTCAGACAATATGGCAGTATATATGAAAAGTTTTAATAGGTGCGTCGTATCACTAATCCTGCACAACACATTCCTTATAAATGCATCACTACTAATTTTGTCTTTAGATTGCCAAAGGTGGTATAGAGAATCAATTAGGCAAAGGTAGTTATTGGTAGAGTCGGTTTAGATGTCGAACTCGGTCCTACCAAAGATTTTTTTTATTTTATTTTTACAACCCGCCCCGGCACAACCTACCCAATAGGGTGTAAGGCCTTCCACAGGCCGGAGAGGAAACATAAAACAAAGGAAATGAACTGCATTAAAAATTAATTTACAAAGATCCCGTGAGCAGAACAATTTGAAAATCATCGTTTACAACAATAACTCCAAAAAAAAGCATAAAGAGCAAAAACACAAAGCACAAAAAGATTAAGAGCAAAATCACAAAACGAAAATACCCTAAGAGCAAAAACACAAAAAGCTTAACATTAAAAACACAAAACGCAAGAACTCAAAGAGAAAAAACGCAAAAAGCTAAACATTAAAAAAACAAAACACATACAAAAAATAAAGATAATCAAATTAAAATAAGCATTTAAAACCAAACAGTTACAAACAAAAATCGAGAGATAATAAGTATTGCCAAAACTACACAGGAGATCTAACAAGAACTTTACAATGGACAAGATAACAATTCAAAAGAAAACAAAAAAATTCCTAAAACCGTCGAAAACTCGAGAGCAGTTAATCGAGTATTATAATGACACCAAGTGGAGGAAAATAATAGTAATAAAAATTTCCAGAAACCGAAACACTCCAATCAAGTCCAAAGGCACAGTGCTGATTAAGCCTATTGAATGATTATTTTTTTGCTATCAAATGTTACAGTTATATAAACTTGGCACTTAAATAATGATTATTTTTCTAACTATTCATGTAAAGAAATAATTGTAAAGAGAAATAATTTTTATTTGTTTTTCCACTTGTCTTTTCTCAGTAGATTAGCAAGAAAGTGAGAAACGGGCTGCAATTCAGACATGAAATTCAAAGGAAATTCGATGGTTCAAATGAAGCTTATAGCCAAATGGTCAAGATCTAAATCATTACGAAATTATTAATTCAGCAAATGCAATAATTTTTCACCTTTAAGCCCATTTCATTGAGAAATGCTGGGTTGATTGTTGAAGTTTTTGCTTTTGATTTTTCGTGTCCTAAAAAAATGGAAAGTAGAATTAGAATTAGATGTCCTAAAAAATTAGAAAGTAGAATTCGAATTAGATGTCCTAAAAAATTAGAAAGTAGAATTCGAATTAGATGTCCTAAAAAATTAGAAAGTAGAATTCGAATTACATGTCCTAAAAAATTAGAAAGTAGAATTAGAATTAAATGTCCTCAAAAATTAGAAAATTCCATCTAAGAAAACATATTTTTCGAAAAACAGCTTTTGGTTCAGTTCTGTTTCAAATTCATGGTGAGCAATAACTTCTAAAGAAGAATTTCATTGTCAGTTACTACAAATAAAGATAGCATTTAATGCCCTAAAAAGATATCAAAATTTGTTGAGGTGGATATTGAATTTTTGGAATGATTAATGCACTTTAAAGCGATGGTCGCTTGAGCTTCCAAAAGATACAAAAATACTCTTATTTGATATCATGTTAATACATAATGTGACTGTTGATACATATGTACAAAAGTTAAATTCTTCTAGAAAACACAAACTATATATTTATAACCTTATATACTCTTATCTGATCAAGAATGTTCATTTTGTAGTGCTTATCATTCCAAAGAATTTTATATTTTGTTAAGGAATAAATGTTTCAGATTTATCTGGAGTTACCTGTGAA
>BGPR01009357.1:0-29976 GCA_013235015.1 Araneus ventricosus | reverse complement strand
TTTTATTTTTGTTACATTTTTTCATAAAATAAAGTATTTATTTTATAAAAAAAACTTTGTCAGTTATTGTCTTTAAGTTTTCTTCCTACCTTCAGATATAAATCTGTATATTGAAAAATTTCTTTCATTCGAAACAAAACATAATTTTATTTTGTTTAAATAGCCACAGCGATTAGCTTTACGAAGTGTTTTAAACATTTTTTAATTGTTAGTCTTGAATATATTTCAATTCCATAAATGCAATTGTCATTTTACATCGATGCAAAACTACAGACGAAACTACTGCTTTCAGTAATTATTTAAATTCAGTAAATCAAATTAATTTGGTTCGAAGACACTTGATATTTTGCGAATTACTATTGTTAGGCTGAGAGTGACTGCATTTAGTCTTAGAACTAATGAAAAAACGTCAATCAAAAGTCTTTGTAGAACGATGATGCTCTACAAAGCTGTAGAACATCGTCGTTCTACAAATAAATGAAATATAAAACATATAACTCATCATTAAAACTCTAATTATTTTTTTCCGAGTCACTCATTTTTTAAGTTATGGATCATAATATTGCGATTGGAAGCTACAAAACTATTTTTTGTTGTAAGGATACAGATCCGGATACAATAAACGGATACAGATTAAGGATAAAAAAAATCACTGAAAAAGTAAAAAATCCATCAATTCGGACATGATATTTTTTATCGTTTAAGTGTACAGATTAATGGCACACTAAGCGTAGAAAAATCCACCCAAAAATTAGATTTTAAATTCAATTTCTTCAAATTAAGTACTTTTATTATGTTTCAGAGCTCCCTTATATATTTACAATTAGACTGCTGAACGAATCGAAAGTATATTGGTCAAATATGTATGAAAACGTTCCATGCACATTAAATTTTAGAAACAAAACTGAAACTTCTTTTAAATATTATATAGAATAATTGGTATTCCAGAAGAAATGTTTATAAAATGAATAGTAATTTTTCTTGCTCTGAACCCCGTTTGTAATTTTATTTTATTCGGAAAAATTTGGAAATGGTTGAAATCCAAGGCTACAATATCAGTTATATCAAACCTGCAGAATATTATATTCACTAACATTAAGGTAAAACTGAGAAAAAAAATAGTAACATATTATGCTTAAAGTGCATAAAAATTTCAGAATTTCGTAATATCTAAATATATTATTAATAATTAAAAAAGTTGACCATACATTTGGATAAGATTATTTTTTACAGTAAAGAATAAATGAAAACAATAGCTCGAAATTCAAAGGTTACTCGAAAATTCTTTAACCCATAGTATAAAAGTTTGGAGACGGTCCCCAATCAGACGTGTAAAGAACTCTGATGGAAATCATTGGCTATAAAGTCGAAAAAAAAGTTTGTTTCTGTAGATCATCATCAGTAGAAGATGAAAAGCAAATATAATATTTTTTTTATGTACTGCACAACCCTGAGCTAATTTCTTACATTTAGGTAAGACCGTTTCGTAATTCTTTCAGAATTGCTTAATATTACATTTCCAAAACAAAGTTAGAATTAACTGTTAAATCAGGCTTAATATTGTTACGTTTCAAAACCGAGAGTAGACTTTTGGACAATTTTACTACGGAAAAGGTGATAAAAGATGGCGGTTTTAAACAAAAAAAAACGTTTTCAGTTAAACCGGTTTCTTTTCACCTCGGTTTTAACCCTGGCGGTTAAAACCGCTCAAATAACCGATTTTTCAAGTAAAAAAAACGGTTTTCAGTTAACTGGTTTTCTTTTCACCTCCGGTTTAACCTGGGAAAAACCGGTTTTTCAAAAAAAACAAGCTGTTTTCAGTTGTTTTTTAAAAGCAACTTTGTGGACAGAATTTATTATTAATAATAAAATACAATAAGTAAGTATTAATACAATAATTAATTAATGTAGTAAGTAATGTTATAAATAAATATAATACAATATGTAATAATAAATGAGTAATTGCAAAACAAGTATTATAGACAAAAATTTTTATTAATATTGTTTTCACAAGAAATTAATTTTTGACCAATATTTATCATCAATCTGCTCATAAAGCCTCTTCAGCTTATGTGTTGATCGTGAGTCGACACCTGCATCGGAAACAACATCCATTCAACTTAGATACTAATCTTTTCGACAACAGACTTCCGATAAGATAAATATTTTGCCGTTTGCAGACAAAATTTTTTATTAGTATTGTTCTGCAGAAATCAATCCATTGCCAATATTTATCTGTTCATAAAGTCAGACCTAAATCGAGCTTTTCTTCGTGCCAGTTTTAGGATTTAAAAAATAACCGGTTTTAAACCGCAAAAGAAATATGCGAAAAAACAGGATAACTGAACGAAGAAAGAAAAACGGTTTTCGGTTTGAACGGTAGGTATTTACCATTCCAAAGTGATAGCAATGAGAGTAAGATGGGCCTTTTCCGGACGTTTTTTTTTTTTTTTTTTTGGAGGTGTTTTTTTGTTGTTGTCGTTAGGTCTAACTTTCGTCCGTCATTCTCCCACTTGTGGATGAGCAGCTTCTCTATCCTAATCTGTTAGCAATCACTCCCCTTGTTCAGGGGCATAAGTGTGTAAAATTAAATTCAAGTTGTACCCTGGACCGTTGTATGGCTTATTACCCGTTTGGGAAGGCTGGCGTTGGGTCTAAAACAAAAAATAAAGCAATGACTTCGTCCGATTAGGCGTATTTTTAGTTAATTTTGTATTTTTAATTAGGTCTGGCAACAACCAATAAAATGAAAATAAAATGCTTTTCTATATACGCTAGTAAATGTAACTTCTCCCCACCATTTTTCACGCCCTCTATTTTGGCTAAATCATCCTCCGCCTGGTCAGCATGCCCAAAAACGCAGGAGGGTTTCCGTATGAGAAATGACTCAGTACGTGCAGCGCTTACCCATTCTTAGCCTTTTTAAAAAATGTTGTTTAATTAGATTAAAATATTAATTAAAAATACTATACTTTTATCCGCAGGTATTTGGCTTAAGAGTAGGCTTAAGCTCAACTCATAACAACGTACGAAAGATGAAATACTACAGAATCAATTAAGTGCTTAATTTTATTTAAAATACTTAAGCTTAAAATTATTTATTATTTATTTATTTATTTTACTGTATTTTATCTCTCGTATAAAAGAGACGAACTGTACGCTAAAAATAAAGAAGAAAAAATTGTGGGATTAAAATTGATATATTAATTTAGGATTATTTTTTATAAGCTTAAATAGAATAGAAGAGATACATCATTGGGTTGATGTAATCTGACAGACTTGGGAATTAAGTATAAATGCAGTTATGAGTATTCTTTCAGTAGTTGTGATTCTTCTAAATTCGTATTTTATTCAAGTGGTATTGCAAACAACACTGGAATTGCTCGAAAAGTACAAATTTTAATATTAACTTCACGATCGAAAGAGGTGCGCGATATATTACTGTCTCGGCAGTAACAAGAGGAGAATAATCGAGAGAAAAAGATAGTAGTGTTAGAGTTCTTGCCTTACTTGAGCAATTCGTGAATGTTTAACACCTCCTTAGCTAAGGAAACTGTTTCGAGGGTCTAATAACAGAACTTTATACGCGGTTAAGTTAATCAGCTTTCTGCGACGATGAATGAATATCGAGACATTCTACGTTCGGCATGAGTTAAGATCAGAAGAATTTTTATAGTTTAATAAAATAGAAATAAGTTCATATAAATATATAAATATACGACAAACCCTTGCTAATCCAGAATGGAACCGGTATGTTCGGACTACAATGATTCCGATGATAAAAAGAAAAGAAAAAAGATGTGTGCTAAAAAATGTAAGTTATAAGTACTCAGTACTACTATTTCTTTGAATTCTTTTATTCAAAAGCAATAGAAAGAGTGTATGTCTCACCCTTTTCATTAGAATTCATGGATGTGCACCAGTAAAAGTGACCTTATCTTACGGAGAATTGCATTAGTTTTGCTTCACATGTCAAAATTATGTATCTGTAAAAGTTCTTTTTTGTTTTAATATGTATATTTAAATCTTTTAGGTAATCTTTCAATTGACATATAATTTTCGGAAAATAAAAGTCACTTGATTAATTGGAATTTCTGGATTATGGGGGTTTTACTGTACTTACTCCAAATAAAACCAAGGGGCTGTAGTACCTGTTTTTATATAAATGACTCCTTTTTCGACTGTAATATATAATCGTTGGTCACAATGAAGCACTAGCTATCAATCATCTCTATATTCAGAACTCAGCGGAGGTTTCAAATCTTCCGAGGTAGATTCATCAACTTGCCTTTTCTAAAGTGAGATACATGAAGTTATCCTTATAACATTTCATTTTATGGATAAAAAATCACGTAAATTGGAAATTTAATATTATCTCAGCTATGAGGAATTATGTTATAACAATTTTATCACATTCCCCTATTCCTCAATATATGATGTCTTACTCAACTCAAAACAAGTACTCTTTACTTAAATAATATCGGATGAAGCAGCTGTCTTTTGAATTTCATCTCAGGCCAGATCGATGTTTTTTGATCTTACCTGAAAAATCAACAGCCAAAACCAGCAAAAATGGATGCTCATTATCACACCTAGGTTGGATTATATGGTCGCATCAGATGTACTTTTAATTTCAACGGCTATCCGGACTTAAGTTTCAGTTTCGAAACCGACAAAGAACTACAAGAGAATATTTGTGGCAGGAAAAATATGTCCTTATTTCCTGTTGTTATGTCCATCACTGTGACTATGACGGCTGCCATCACATTGTGAGATCTGTGGAAACATATGGGTTTGGAATGAAATACGCGCTTATTGTAATTCCATTTCAATTCGGAACAATTTTAGCTGTGATCATCACTCCAGTTTTATTTCCAACTGTAAGTTTCAATACCTACAGGTAATTTCAGATTTTTCTCTTACAATTATTTTCCTTTTCGTATAATTACTTGTTTAGGCCTCCTCCGAAGGTGATTTAATTTTTTCTCTACTTCCGATGGAATTTGAGATCGTTTAAAATAATTAACTCAAAAATAAATTTCGTGTTACTTCTAGCCATTGATCTTCCAGTGAATTTTTTTGAATTTTAAATAATTAATACCAAAATAAATTTCGTGTACTAATATACGTGATCTTCCAGTGAATTTTTGAATTTTAAAATATTAATGCCAAAATAAATTTCGTGTTACTAATATGCATTGATCTTCCAGTGAATTTTGAATTTTAAATAATTAACTCAAAATAAATTTCATGTTACTAATATGCATTGATATTCAGTAGATTTTTTGAATTTTACAAATAAATTAATGCAAAATAAATTTCGTATTTATAATATGCGGTGATCTTCCAGTGAATTTTTTGAATTTTAAATAATTAATACCAAAATAAATTTCGTATTTATAATAGCCATTGATCTTCTGAGTGAATTTTGAATTTTAAATAATTAATACCAAAATAAATTTCGTGATTTATATACATTTATATTGTAAAATTTTATGATTAAAGCAAATAATGCTCAAATGACTTTGGTGTTTCTTATGCGCATTTAATTATTTTAAAGCGTCATATTTTTTTATTTTTTTACTCATGTCTTAAAAGAATACAAATTTTCTATTTTGGTTTTCCAATAAATGTGGTTTCTAAATTGGTTTCTTTATGTGTGGTTGTGTGCTTTCTTTGTTTTTAAACCTTACCTTTTAGTGTCATTCTATCCTACAAGACCTGAAGCTGAGAATAATAGAGTTAGAAAATTGCATATTAAATCATGTAAAAAAAACTGAACGAAAATTTTCATTTTGATCGATAAATTATGCTAGATTTAACGCGAATTAGACCCGCAATCACTGCAGATGATGTGGGAAATCGGATCTCGAATCAGTGATCATCCGATCCGAAACCATACCACCATGCTATCGCAACATCGTATTTCTATGTTATTGTACATCTTGATTCTGAAAGTATTTGATATTTCTTGATTGTTCTAGACAAAAATCTGTTACGAAAATTATCATTTTGATTGGTAAACGATGCTAGATTTAACGCGCATCATGCGCTGCAGATGGTCAGGGAAATCGGATCTCGAATCAGCGATCCTCCGATCCTTAAGCCAGGACTCTACCACCATGCCACGGCAGTCAACAGACGCCAGAAAAGCAGAGACGAATTAGTTTTATGCAAATTTTCTCCGAAAGATCAGGCTGAAAAAAATTGACTACGGCCATTTTGATTGGTTGGTAGATATTCGAGATACTTTAAAACAGAAGTATTATCGGCTATTTTCGCCTTTTGTGCTATATCTAAAAATATGCTTTTTGCTGTATCCTGCACTCTTGACAGTTGCCTGCATAACGTCCTAAAATGTTGGCACATGGAGAGTCCGGAACAACGGTATGTCCGGTATGACGGAACTGTATTTCCATTCTTTAGTAAATAGTTATTTTAACTTTTTCAATAGAATAAGTTCTTGCATTTTAGGATAGTTTCTTTTCAGTTGGATGAGGAATGAATCGTGATCTCTATAAATGACTCTTGTCGTCTATCAATAGTTGGCATCTTATCTGTGTTAAAATGTCTTGATGTACTTAGAATTTAAAAATGTTTTGGCTTGTGTTTTTAATGGCCGTTTTCTTCATAATGAACGTGGATGTATGAGATTCGCGAATGTTTTCATGGCAATATAAATAAGCCAGAGGGTGAACAAATGTGGAATTTTTTAAATGGGTGAAGACTCGTACGAAATGTTGCGCATTAATGACCTCTTTACTGGATTGCTTTCTAGCTTGGCCCATGTTCGAATAATCTTGTATATTTAACACCAAATCTATAGAAGCCATGCAATAGCAGTTTTCTCGATTGAAATTCCAGTGTCGATAAATGTTAAATTCTTTGTTCCCAAGAAACGATTGAATGAAACTGTAAATCTGTTTATTCTGCAGTCTAAAAATGAAACGTGTAGAATTTTGTTTAAGTTTAATTTACCTTGTAATAACCCTGCAACTATTTATATTGCTTTATAGATGCAAATATTTCAATGTTCTTGAAGCGAATAGAAACATTATTTGTATTGCAATACGACTGTTACAGTATTAAATAAGAGGCAAACGCATTATCCCCCGTAGACCCTCTAATTTCTATCTATTAAGCTTCCTTCTCGTGTAGCATGACGTGTTATGTTCGCCGACCTGTTTAGTGTTCGAAATAAACGAGCATTCAAACCAGTTGCGTTGATACTGGAAAATAGTGAGAAACGAGTTATCAAGTATTAGTCTCTAGGTGAGTGTTTGTAAACAATGTTGTACGAGTACAGTGAAATTTTTGGGTCCTACTAAATGTCATGTCATGATCTTTAGAATCTGTTCTTTTTCCTTATAATATAAATAATTGGATGCAAAAACGTTTTTGCAAAAAAAAAGCAGTTTTTTATATTAAAAGCGCCTTCAAATCGATCTACATACTAAGCAAGAAATAAAGTGTTGAGCTGTGATTTATTTACCGTTTTTATTTTTGCTTTTTGGGAAGTTACTCCTTTCCACCATTCCATAGACGGTGCATCGCTTAAGTTTCTTAATTTGATAGTTTTTAAAAAATTGCAAGAAGTCTTGTTAATATTTCAGGAAAAATAAGCTATTTTTACTCTGCGCAGCAATAAAATGAACCCTTGTAATCGGATGGATGATTATGCATTTAACTACTACTACTACTACTACTACTACGAGGGGCTAAAACGTCTTGTCGAATCTGAATATTTAAACGGTTAGTATTAAAACGTGCAAATTATTTTCTTGCGCTTCTCGTTTGACTTTCGAACTGCGGCCAAAATTTAATTTTTTAAAATTGAGTAAAATGAGTTAAAGTACGGAATGGAAGCCAAAAAGGTTTTGAAGTTCATTGGGTGAAAATATCCTCAGGAGGATAATCTCGATTACCTCTTTAGATGCTCAAACTCGATTGTTTCAGTGGAAATATTTCCATTGGCTTTAATTTCGTTAGGTGCTCGGGAATTTTCCTAACTGGGACACTTTTGCTCGGGTAGTTCTTAATCTTTCGTGTTCATTATTATAACTCGCACATCGCAGAGAAGACAAATCTCGCAATTAGTTTTTGTACGAGGGCTTCCCAGTTCTCGAAACGCCTAAAAAAAGATGTTAAACGGAGATTGCTCGTTATCATTCTCTCTTGTCTAAATGTTGAGGGGGAAATGCTTGCAAACTGCGATTTCCACAAGGTAGATTAACAGTATTCCTCTTCAACCTATAATCCTCGATGCTGGGAAACGGCTACCGGCGGCTATAGAGTACCGTCGCATTGCGTATTAAAACTTATTTTGAATTACATAATCAAAGTTGGCTCTAGATATTTTAATCCTATATTTACATTTCTAACAGCGAGGAAACGTTTCTTATATAGTATACTTGAATCTGTTTCAGGAAACTAGAATAACTGGCTCAAAGTTGGTCTAGTTTAAAATGGGCACCTGCCAGTTGCCACTTTGTCGCCAAATCCTGATGGAGGATATACTATGCAGCCGATCAATGATCAAAACTGGGAAAAGCCATCTTGAATGCAATAGACCCTGCCAGATGTTTGGAAGTTTTCCAAAAGGTAAGAAACCAAGATTGCTCAATGAATTGATCTTGTATTCTGCAATGAATCTCTTGAATTCTCGGAAATTTAACCACTTAATTTTCTTATCTAATAAGATGCTCCCTTATGTTTTGGAAAGCGGTTGTCGTTTTTATTCGTCTCGGAAGGCATATAATACTTGATGTTTATGGATTCTAGGTAATTTGTGTGTAAAATTGTAAAGAAAACTAAAATTTAATCATTAATTACAAGACCAAAAATGCGATAATTCGATGCACGAGTATTCTCGGGCTGTTAAGTTAAGCGGTTAAAGCCAATCATTAGCTATTCAATTCCGGAAAGTACCAAGTATTTATAATTGCATATATCTTTTTAATTTCAAAGTGAATTGCGTAGATTTCGGTTCATTGAATTTGAATACTCGCTTTTTCTCAAGTTACCAGAGGTATGCGCAACCGCATTTTGTTTCTATTCAAAGATCTAGGCTATTGTACCATAAAACCTGCAAGAAACGAGCAACCATGTCGCTCTTGGGCAGCAGCATCCAGCGAGTCTCTGTAAAATCGCGACATACATTGCCCGATACACCAAATATAACGTATAACAAATGTACTTCAAGCATAAGCGGTTCAAGCAAAAATTAACGAATACTCGTGTATAAAGAGAAATTAAATCGTACGAGATACGCATGAGGAAGGACTTTAAACCTTTGCTTATGATCTGCAGTTTAACTCCTTGCAATCGGAAAAGTAAATAAGTACATAATTCACCGATTTACAATATCTCATTATTGCTTTGGAACGTAAAAAACGTTTGTGCAAGTTCATTTTTCCAGGGAAAAAATATTCAACTTCGTAAGTAGTTTTTTCGCCATCGAAATCGAGAAATGTCGATGCTCAGTCTAGAATGGTGACCGCGAGTAGAGTGCAAAGGGTCAAATTTTCAATAGGAAAGTTCTCGTTCTTTTCTCCCTAGAATGGATACTTACGTGTATGGTAACTAGCATATTTTTGGCGTAATGGCATCGGGTACGGAGGCATGGGGCGGCGTTCTCTATGGCAACTAATCGGTGAGATTCTGATTTACAAACTTAAAATGGGTTGCCTCAAATTGTAAATACTAGCTAATTTGGAAACTATAGAAACGAACTGATTTACGCCTTTAACAGACTGCCGATCATGCATTTTGACTGGAGCTGGAGATTCACACCTATCGAATCGGATGTCTCTTTACTGTAGTTAAAAGGGTAATCGAATTGGATGGTCTACATTTAGGACTCGCCAGACAACGTGTTTAAGTGAAATGAGATTCTTCAATTCAAATTTAATTTCGCTATGGAAAAACTAATCTCTATTAAAGACTTTGCTCGAGGTGGGGACGGCATGAAACGTGTTAAATATTGAAGATGGAACAACGATAACTTTAGAATTGTACTTCTCAAAATCGACCCGTTTATGCTGCTCATACTCTTGCCTTGTTTGACTTGTGAGATTTTGGCATTTTGCTACTGGTAACGGAGGTCACTATATTTTTGGTGGCCTGAAATATTTCCCAAAGAACTTCATCACTTTTAGTATTGGATTTTGTTGAAGGTTGCTTGGCTAAAATTGGCATAAGGAAGAGAGAACATACCATCGTGGGGAAAATCTTGAATTTATTTTTAACTGGGTTGCTACGTTTATTCTCAATCTTGCTTTTAAGGCTTCGCATGTTTTTATCTTGTATATACAGTAAAATCCTGACTAACCGGAACCCGGGTTATCCGAAATGCCTTTGAAATCTCAAATTCAAAAAACGCGTGCTGTACTACACGGAAATCGCAAAGGCGATAATTTTTGAAATGATATCCGGACTTGTTTAAGTTTCTCAAAGTCGGTGTTTAGAATGCTAAAATTAGTCGATGAGTATTAAAGATTGTTTACCTGTGCCTGTCGAGCGTATTGCGCTGGACAGGGTTAACTCTCGTAAAAACACGAGTGTAGTCTTCAGAGTTTGAATTAGTTTTTTTCTCAAAACATTTCAGAATTGCATGCTATAATTAGATGCAAAATGGAAGTTCATGGCTTAAGCGGAAAAATCATAATCCAAAACGGCTTCCACCCCTTGGTTTGGTTAACAGGAGTTTACTGTATTTTCTATATAGTTAAGACTTATCTTCTGTATCTTTGTGTTTATTTGTCGTTTTAATTCCGCATGGTTAGACTAAAAAGGATGTGTACTTGCTTTAGTGTAAATGTAATTTCATGCATGGCAGAATCGGTGCAAAGATTTTACATCCTGCATATACTTGTCTTTTTTTCTTTATAGGTTAATCCCGTCCGTGTTCCAACAGTTGCCGAAAAGTGTGGCCATAACGAGATGAATATCCTTGGGGATTTCAAATATTTTCCAACTAGGATCCGAGTACTTTTAGTGGTAAGTGTGAACAGTTTCATGAGCTACAATATTTAATTTGCGAAATCGGTGTAATGTTCTCTTGTGCTTCTGAAGCGTAGTCGCATGGTTTTGATTTATGAATGTTGTAGAATTCATTCTATAGAAATTGGGTTTTATGACTCGAATGAATAAGTACTGAATAGGTTAACTGTGTATTTGGTTTACTGAAAATTGTACAATCGCAAAGAAACGGACACGTTGAGAAATCGTTAACATCTTATTAAAGAAAAAGCCCGTAAAGGAAGGAGTCGAAGGCTTTCGGTAAAATATTCATGGAGATGGGAGGGGGTCGTTGACACTGAAGTGCATATTGCCATAATTTCTCGATTGTAACGCCCATTTTAATAACGCTAGATTCGAAAGCTAAATAAAGATCCTCGTACATTTTATTTTAGGATCATTACTTCATGAATAAACTCAAATCCAGGTTATTTAAAACTCCTCTCGAATAAGGATTTATTAAAGATGGCGTTTTCAGATTTGAGATTCAAGCCAAATATTGGCGTTTATTATCGCGAAATTTAATTTTTAGATTATGACTAGTGTACATTGACTTTTAGTGCGTACATTTTCAGTTTATGAACAGCAAAACTTTATTCATACAGGAATCTATTCTTTCGGGAGGGTATTCGTACAAGAATGCAACATGTTGGCTCATTGGGACAAAGTGCATAATCTCTTGCTTACGTGCAAAGCGTCGAACTGGGATTCAGTTTTCGGGAGGAATGTTTTCAGATCCGAGATTCAAGCCGAATATTGGCCAATTCTGTAAATGTTGCTGCATTTCTGTTAAAACGAATCTTTCCTACATATTCTCTAAGAAATCTGTCATTTTCATTTTGGAAATTAAAGCTTGATATTTTAAGCTTGGTGTGACGCAGCTTGGGAGAGACGCTCGACAGGATGCAAAAATCGAAGCATGGCAAACTCTACCGACGACCAAGTCTTGAGTGATTGTCCTTTTTAGTTTTCACACGGGTGTGAAGTGAAATTAAGCGATACCGAATTAAAAATACTAATTGCTTAACTCCTTGATTTCGCAATGAATTCAACTTGAATTTTGGTAAGGGTGCTTAATTAATTGCTGTAAAAAAATTGCTGTTTTGTTGGCAAATAAGAAAATTGCTGAGTTAATTAAAATTAATTGCTAAAAATAGAAAATAAGTTAATTGCTGTTTTGCAAACAATTGACTTCTGATGCAAGTTCTCATTTTAAAATATTTTATTACTTTTGAAATTTGTCTATGCTGAGGTGCTATTTTAACTTTAGTTGAATTTATGGTTCTGGCTTTACTTAATATGCATGGGAGCATGATTTATATTATAACTTAAAATCGTTGCTTCTCTTAAACCTAAATACGACTCGTAAATATTCTCATTATGCTGAAGTATTTATGAAATTTTCAGGAAGCCAGAGCCATTCCGTCTATCGAATCTATATGTACCCGGATGTGAAGAAGTGTTACTGAACTGGAAATGCTAATTGCTTTTATCCTTAATCTCGTAATAAACTAAACTTAAATTTTGATACGAAGGGCGGTTTCGTGTCGTTTCAAGATAATCGACATTTTGCAAATTTTAATGGCCCCTGATTTAATTTATTTTAAATTGATTATTTTGGGAATTTTCTGAAATTTGGCTAAGCAGAGTTGTTATTTTAACTTTAGTTGAATTTATGGTTCTGGCTTTACTTTAGATGGAAGCGTAATTTATATTTTGGATTAAGATCGTCGCTTCCCTTAAAAATAAATGACTTGCAAATATTATTATGCTGGAGTATTTATCAAATGCAATTTTCAGGAAGCCAGAGCCATTCGTTCAGACTCTGAGTGGGCCTAGAAGCTGAAGTGCACTGATCTGAATGTCGGTACATCTTGTGAATTCACCGACGTTTCAGGAAGGATTTGCAGCTACCTGGATGACGAAAGGCTCAATACTGAATCTTCACATGTTCTTGCGAAGCAAGCCCTTCTCCATTATTGTATGGCAGAGTATCTTCCTTTTTAAAAGTACGACTTGATTGTGATCGATAACTGAAATCGAAAAGACTCGGGTTAAGAATCTTCATGTCCTCTGGGTTTGATCTATGAAACAGAATTGCATTTGTTATTTGTACTTTTCAATCTGTGATTAACTAAAATAAACTATGCGGGGAACTTGATTCAATTTATCCATAGATTTATCTGCTTATGAAATCGCTATTAAAAATTATTTCTTTAAAGTTAACTTGGAGCTGCGTAAAATGAAAGCCTTGAGCTAGGCTTAAAATGAAACGGACGAATATATCGGAAGAGATGGCCTTTATACAAACTCAAAATTGGTACTGGCATTGTATGCCCAGAACGCATGTTCGATTCCCGGTTCAAGTAGATTTCAAGGGTGCTAAAAATAGCAGGTACCAACCATACTGCTTAAATGTAAAAGATAAAAATCGGTAATGTGTATTGGTCGATGACTAAAAGGCTTTGGAGAAAAGGGTAACGATAAGATCTAACCATCCCTCCCCCTTGATTTCCTTCGCTATCTCGAGTAATTTTAAATGTCTAAAACGCCCAAATTGAAATTGAGTTTTTGTGCATCGAAGGCTTAATATAAAACTACTAAAACTAAGTGTCCGCAAGGCGTTGGATGAAATTCATCGTGGCTCGCAGTTCATGGATGGCTGAAATCAAAGTAGCTTAAATATGGATTAATGACTCAATATCCAGCGAAATTCTAATTCGATATAGAAGTCCAAGATTTTAACATCTACTAGATCAGTCTTCATCCGAATATTGCTTAAAAATGGACGCAAAACCTCTAAAGTTAGTTTCCTTTTACGAATCAAAATGCCAACAGCTGCGTCTTCATTCGGATAAACGGCTTTCTTAAAACTGTGCTTTACCAAATGTATTCGTCAGCTTTATCGACTTGGTGACAAATATATTTACCTTCCATAATCGAAAAGTGCACTTCACTCGAATCTGATCATAAAATAGTTTCCGAATTTTGACTTTGAATTCATAGCGACGACGCGAAATGTTTTCCTCAAACCATCTCAATCAGTTAGTGTTAAATGCGTTTTCAAACTGAAATTCGTAAACGTAGGCACGCGTAGTTTTCCCCTAAGGAATTCGTTAGGAACCAAATTTAATTTTATCTGCGTCTATTGGTACTTGTGTACCATTGATATAGCCTAATGTGGCTGCTACTCCAAAAAATCTCGAGCTTCCCATTGATTCACGACGCGAGGATCCAAGTACTTGCAATCTGGCTTCAGCTCGATTTCCTTACCAGTGCCTAAACTGAGTTTCCGGAATAAAAGTCTTCTAATTATATCTAGCTTCTTAAACTTGAGGCGTTCGTGAGGTACAGGGTTTAAGACGAACCGTTACAGTGCGTTTCATTTTGTTGGAATAAATCTTTAATCGTTACCGATAGTTGCAAACGCCAATGTGGGAAGTAAAAATTGCACTTTGTTCTATTGGGTACGAGTCCGAATGATCAAATTGGGCTTCTAGGAGAGGTAGAATGGATGTTAATGCGTCGAGTAATATGCTGGTCCCTGTTTACTTTCCGTTTAGGCTGTTCGGGACCGGCGGCCTAAACGGAAAGTATCGGTCCCCAGGAACCGGTACTTGGCGTGTTAACGGGGTCGCAGCAGTGATGGGAAAAAGGAATTCAAGTGATCGTTATGCGAGTTGGGCAAGTTGAGTTGGAATGAAATTGCCATGATTAATCGATGAATTCAATACATCTTAGTGCTATGGCAGGGGGTTTTTAAGAATGGGCTTGATTCGATAAAGTGCAATTTGTACTTCTAGCATTGGTAGCAACTATTGGGAAAATTCAAGCTTTAAAAACCGGCAAGTAGATGACTTAAAATTTTATGCGTCAAATCGAAACCTTCTCGAATGAGTCGGTACAATTTTTTTAATAATTAAATTGGTATTAATGTTAAACCGTAAGGCATTGTATTCCATAGACGCAAAACTCTTGTACACGACTTAAATTTCACTTTATTAGAAAAACGTTTGCATACTATCTGTAAATCCCAATTGCGGGAATCTTGCTTCTCCACGACTCTAAATTCGATCTATTGACTATGAAATATTTATCGATGAAACAAAGTAAACTTTCGGCTTCTGAACATCCTAGTATTTTAAATCTATTTCTGATTGACGATTACAATTCAAAACTTGCGCCGATTTTCGCTTTAAGTTCTGTAGTGATGGTTTGAGGAAAATTTAAAATGAAAAAAATGGAATGAACTTCTATTTAAGTTCTGATGTTCATCGGATGACTGATCTAGTTTAAATGGTTAATTTTTGTAATGGAAGGATTCTTTTTAAATTTAGTATCTTCTAATTGTATAATGCGCGATATTAGATTCTAAAGCGCGACTGAAATTTTCGAGAAACGCTACACCCTTCAATATAAACATCCCTTAATTCGTGTCATAATCGCATCTTATTACTTCGAATAAATCTAACTTTTAAACTGGAATAGCAGTGGTCAACAACGGAATTGGTTACATTTGTAACCAAGTCATTTTTGTGACAATCGTTTAACTTCTACCAAAAACTTTAAACGCAAGAAAATCTTAATGCTAAATGCTACGAGAAAATTTAATAGCCAGACGGATTTAATGGGATGTGCGAGGGGATTGGAATCGAACAAAACTTCATCAATGGTACACCCATTGGTAAAAATGTTGAAGTAAACTCTTAAAATATTAAATCTTTGAATTAAATTCTTAACATCGTCCGTTTCATTTCAAGATTTAAATTTCTTCAGCATTTAGCGTCACTTTAATGCACAAGATCCCGTAATTTCATTTAAAATTTAAAGTTAATCTGAAATGTATATTTTAACTTGTAGAGAAACTTTACCAAATTAACTCTTCATTTAATCGCAATTTCTTTCCTAGACGCGGAATAATCCGCTTCTGTTCTCTATCGCATGCTTGTATAATTGTATCCTGGGTATAATTGTATCCTGGAAGTCGATGTACATAGGTTACTTTTATTTGTTATAGAACTGTCTTCTCTTCCTATTAAATTTATTTTAGGATTTTGACTTGCATTGAATTTGAAGTTCCCTTGCAATTGTTTTAAAAACTTTATCGTTTAAATTGGTGTTTTATACTTAAATTTTGTTTGCTATTGAAAATGTGCATATTTAATTTGCGTTCTAATAGCATTTAGAAGCTGCTGTTGTGATCGTAGATGTGTTGCAAAGAATGCTTCACATAATAGTTTGAAAGCACTACCGTTCACTGAAAGGTAGCTTTCGACTTTGTAATTGTATTTTCTCTGTATTGTTAACTTAAAGTTGTTGTACATCCATTTATTCAAGGCTGGACGGTGTATATTTGATAGGCCCGATTTAAGGTTTCAATAAGATGCATCTTTAATACTTGTCGCATAAAACTATTTATCGATGCTTAATTTACAGGTTGGCAAGAGCTTCGAATCGGGACTTTATATAATTGGAAAGAAAAATTCTAATCAGCAAGGCTCGGCTTGAATTGAATGTTTCTGAATCTTGAATTTCGAGTGTATTTTGCTTGTCAAATTTTAAAATTGTGAGTTTTAATATTTTTGAGGCATTAAGAAGCTACTATATTCCTAAATACCACGAACTTAATCATCAAAAATGATTACGTCGAAGAATTAAAATTTCATAGACGCCAACCATACTAAAACCAATTTTCATAGCGAGTGAATCCTTAAATCAACTTTCTACAATAAGATCCACGGCGTTTAAATTTATAAACGCGTTCAGATTAAAAGCTATTGGTAGATTAAATGAAATGTTGAAACTAGTCGTAATGAGAGGTGACGGTTGAATTTTAAATTTAGCCAAGGTTTCTGAATTTATTCCTATACTCATTCCTTTCCTCCCATTTCATCAAATCGTTCGAATAGCATTGCCCAGTCCTGCCGATCGCCGGCGTGTTAACCGATTTCAACGGTATGAATGTCTTGGGATTACACATTTAAATTTATCTTTGACTGTATAGGAGAAATGAATTTCCTTAAGTTTAATGAAAGGAATCTTTCCTTGCATCAAAAGTTAAGACGACTTATTTCCATGTTTGGCTAGGGTTTTGAACCATAATTCGGATTAATACGAAATCGTATTTAAAAACTTTAATGTATTATATTAATTGCTTCATTAAAGTTATAATTTATCTGCAATAAATAATGCTAGAGCAATATATTTCGTGAAAACCAGATCTTAATTTTAAAGGTCTGCATCTGAAATGTGGAACCAGACTGGTCGTCTTCGCCTGAATCGCAATCAAATTTTGAGATTCGTATATAAATTGCGCAATATTTCTTCGTAATGAATCCTAATTTTTAATTAAATCTTAAATTCAAAACCAAAGCCAGATATAATTAGAAATTTCAACTTTCGGTAACTCGTCTCTATATAGAATCTTGTTCCGCTAATCGCGTCCCGTAGCGGAAGGCGGGCTTTTGCTTCGCCGGCAAGCAAACTGACCGCTTTCTGCCCTTAAAACCCAAAGCAGTTTGATCGTGCTGTCTGGCCAACATCACGACCAGAATGTTTTGAACAAAGGAAATTCACTGAAATGTTTGTCATTTTAGAATTTTAAATAATAAAAAAAACCTGCGTAGTAACGGTCTTTCCAGTGAATTCCATTGTACAAATTCTGCATCTCCATTTTAATTTGGAAAAATAAAACCGATGTTTTTTCCGGTGAGGTGAAACGTGTTGAATCTCCTCCCTCTTCCATTAAACTTGAAACCGATTTTATTTTTACGGGTTGTCGAACTAAAACTGAATGTCTCCAAAATACTTGAATACCAACAATGAAGAGAAGTCTGGTTCACATTTGCGAGATGTAAAATTTTAAAATGCATCTACAGTTCTCGTGCTTTTTCGTACTGTATTGGAGAAAACTATTAGCATTGCAGTCACTTTTAGGCAAACTTTATCAATGCAATTCTTGTCTCGTAATAACGAGCACTTCCCACTCCATACTATAAGGTTTAAAGAACATTGGCGACTTTTTCATATTGATGACCAGGGTTTCCCCGAACTTGCGAAAGGCTGTGCCTAGTTACAAATTCAAGTGTTTGAAATTAAAGTTCATTGATGTCCGACTTTAATGCACGTTTACTGATGAAATCGCTATTGTATAACTGAACATGACTAGGTTAGTTTTAAGCGTAGTTGAACGATGATTCTTAAACCGGCTTATGAAGTCTACCAGCTAAGGAGAGCTGGTAGACTTAATAGTAATTGCTCAAAAGCAGGATAGTGGCTGAGTTTCATTTAAAGAAACTATTGACTTTCAATTCGTGAGCAACTTCCTGCCATCATTAGTTAGTTGAATTTCATGCCATTAGTTTTGAAAAGCTGCTAAAAATAAAGGAACTTGGTAGTAAATGGTTCACCTATTGCATTTTCACAGTAATATTAAAGAACGGCAGATATAGGCTTCATTCTCACAAAGCAAAACTGGCGGAATTGCAATATTTGATTTTCTATTTTCGATGTATTCAAGAAACTGCCTACTAGTGTTGGCAATCGGATATCCGACGGTTAAATGTTCTATCTAGTAACTTTTCTTCCGATATCGGCTAAAAGCAAATTTAAACAAGAATTTAAGCGCTGCTCTTTCGGTAGCTCTCTAATTACGAGGAAGTGGCAATTGAATCGAAATTTTATCCTAGTGTTTCGGTAGAATTGCTTCTGAATGCAAATTGCACTTGAAAGATTTTTCTTAGCTTGCGAAGGACTGTCGGCGACTGTGCTAGCCAGTTAACGACAGTCTTCTAAATTCCGAAGACATTTTGAACTCGATGCCTGATCACCATCGCAGTCAAATTGTCTTGGAATTTGCAACCGTTAATACATAAGCGTATATTCGGGTGAAAGTGACTTGTATAGAGTTTGAGGAATAGTTACTTCTAAAAAAAATCTTAAATATACTCAACTTAATTATACATTTGAAAACTAAATGCCTTATTAAATACGTACTCTAGCCAATTTAAAAATTCCGTTGGTTTTGCTGGCATCTTAAATTCGGAAGTAAAACTAGGTACGTTTTCTAATTTTATAAAGTAACTAGCCTAAATCTCGATGTCAAATTTTAATTGCTGCCCGTTTTTGTATGGGTTTAACTTGAAGATTCTTGAAGAAATCGGCTTCCTTAAATAAACGTCATAATCTGCATATTCCTTTTTGAATTGGGATGTTTCATTTCTTAACTAGAACTGGACTCTGAAACTTGAGCGCAAGAATTGACCCATGTCTACAGTTTCATTTAAATTAATAGTGTATAGTTTCGGATTTTTCCAATGCTGAAATTTGAAATATTAAGTTAATGCATAGTTGAAATCTCAATGGTCTTTTCCATCTTTAGCATTACATTTTCTCTTCCTACGCGCGTTTACCTTTTCAGTTCTCTTTCCAGTCGTTAATGTCGGTACGCTATTTCTTGGAAGACTCTCACAATGAAAGTCGGGTTTAATTTGAGACGATCGGTTTAAAAGCTCTCCAAACCAATCGCGAATCTTTTTCCTTTAGACTTAAAATCTTGTCAGTTTTGTCCCTCGCTTAACCTTGTCCAACTTTTGGCAATTTTTTTAATTACCCTTGAAATAATCCGCCTTAGACTCTATCATCGCATCCCGGAAGATAACAGTTTTTGCGACTTCGGATTAAAAACTAAAACAAATATATTCATTTTTTATTGTACAAATACATCATCCAGCCTTTCCTAATCTGTTAATACTTAGCGTCTTGTTATATAATTTATTGTGATGCTTTTATGTATACCTAAACTGCTCTTCTGATTGTGTTGCTTAACTAGTAACCTTAATGTAACGTAACCTATGTTTGCTTCAAATAAAATGAACGAGTATTTTCGTTCATGGTATACATGTACAAAACATTTAGATTAATGCTTCAAATGATTTAGTTGGCATTTTTCTTCAGTTGTCATGTTTTGAATCGGTTGGATACAGTCAATAGATGGCTCCACAGAGCATCTTGTAAATGGTGATTAAACTAGTATAACTATTTATATAAAATAAAATTTAAGATAACTTATTGTGTACTGCAAGTCTCTGTCGATTTTAAAATTTCTAGTATTAAAATCTTGTTAAACGCATTTTGAAAATAAATTAAATTCTTTGGATTTATTATTGTATAATTGTTATTGTGATTTTTTTTTGATAAACGCAAACGACGTTTAATTCATGCATATCGATAAAAGCATAAATTTTGAATTGAGTTTCATTCTAAAAATATCGGTTCATGACTTACTCTGCTTGTTTCTATTGTTTGTCAAATCGGTTTTCCGTTTTGTATCCATTTTTTGTTGTAATAAATTGTCAATTGATTTTTTTGTAGTTGCTTATTTGGAGTTTAATAAATACTGTGTGATTTAAACTTTCTACTTTCATGTGTAATCTTTAAGTGGCCACAAACTCTCCATTTCCTGTTCATAAACTACCATCTCTATGAAGTTTGCAGTTTTTTATAACTATATTTCCTACACTTCTTGCCGCAGTATAGCTTCGGTGAACTTTCAAGTCTCTTAATTTCGTTTTTTTCTCGATTTATGTTTAATGAAATTTACTTAAGTTATTAATCTTAAGAAACTAAATCCTTTGCAAACTTGAATAGCATACAGTGTAAGAAAGCGTAGGCCTGACATAAATGCATATTATCGTATACAGAAATTGTGAGCTCCTTTTTCGATGCATGAAAAACGTTAAAGAAACTTCCGTCATTCCTTCATAAGAGTATTGAATGTTTTCCCGATTTATCTTACTCGGATTATTTAAGGTTCAGGACAGGAAATAAAATCGTAATTTCGGGTTTCATATTCAACTAGGATACTCGAGACATTTAAGCGTGTTCAAGTGGTTTTTGTGTTTAAAATTGTTGCTTTGACTTAATTTTTGTCGTTTAAATCCGTAATTATGTAATTCAATGCAGGAAAAAGCGATATCTTATTGGATTTCTTTTTCAATTTTACTTCTATTGTAGACTTTCAGAACGAATGCGAAAAATTCGATTTGTTTCGGTTATTTAAGTTATTGATTCGACTGTTGTATTGAAATGCCGTATTCTAAAATTTTTAAATTTGTGTACACAAATTCGGATGTAAATCTGCAATTAAGGTGCCAAGTAATATCCTTAAAGAGCGATTTAATTTTTTCAACTGGCCAATGATTTGCTTTTATCTATTTGTTTCGCTTACGAATTGTCCCTTTTTCTTCCTATTTAGATATCTAACTGTCGGCTTAATCATACTTAATATTCTGTATGATCTGCTGACTCATCTAAGCTTTTTAAGTTAAAATTAATATTGCATAATTTGTACGCAAATGTTGCATAACAAACTACATTATGTGGTTTGTTGATGGGTCGCAGTCTTGTAAGATGAGTTTTGGATGATATTTGTATATTTTGCAATTAAATTATGGGCATGTAAAGAGGTAAAAACTTCATTACACGCATGCTTCCGAATTTTCTTAATTTATGAAATAAAACCGTTTAAAACTATACGTACCCTAAATGATCAAATGTAGCTGGGCACTTTCGATCATGCACATTTTCTCTAATTTCTTCAGGGTGGACGAACTGCCCTTAAACTTCGAGCATGTAAAGAATAGGTTTGAACTCGCATTTCGCAGAAGATTCGGTCATGAGTCTTCTATCAAAATTCAACGCAAATATCCGAGGAAATACTAGTATTTGTTGTAAATTTTTAACTACGCATGTGCGAAACATGGCATAATTCTTTCATATTTTCAAGGCCAGTTCTATAATGCAGCCTATTCAATTCCAGTTGCATATCTTTCCGTATTTTAATGGTATTCGAGCCCAAATTTCAATTGTACTCAAAGAGAAGCTAGAGGAGGGTTTTCCCTCAAATTGATATTTTGTAAATTTGAATATTCGAATTATAGAAATGTATTAATATAGGTGATTTATTAAAGTAAAGAACTTAACGCAATTTCTTCGTAAACATTAGAATTATTATGCAACTTGATGTACACTTGATTGAAGGGGGAGTTGAACGAGTTTCACCATCGTGAAATGATTGTTACCGCTGTGGGAAATCGGAGAAACCGGTGACGTTTCTGGTTCCACCGTAAATGATATCGTGAAATGGTAACGTACAAGAGCTACCAATTGTTTAACCATGACGTGCCGTTGCAACAAAATTGGCCTCTGTTTCATTTATTCGCGCCTCTACTGAATAAGCAAAACAAGGTGTCGGGTTGCTTTTAACCATGTAGTGTATATCAAGTTGCATGAAATCGTAATTTTAATCGTTGTGCGAAAACTGATTTAAAATAAGTATGCATGGGTATTCAGCACATTCAACCTTATTATTATTCAGAGGGGAAAGTGAGGTGAAACCGGGTACTTAAGACTCGAAGGCAGTTTGAACTAAACTATTCGACATAGATCTTGTCGAGTAGTATTTAAATACTTATTGTTCATAGGAGTAAAGCTATTACTTTTCTGGAATTGTATGTTAAACTACTTTTTTTTTTACCAATGTTTTTATTCAAAAATGCATACCATCCGGTTGCAAAACTCTCGTGTAAAGCAGACGTCCGCGTCTCTGCAGCTTTCGTAGTCCAGCTCCATTGTATCCGCCCTTCTCATTTGTTTAATTCTCATGAATTTTCTATTTTAATATAAAGTCATTGCATCTCCTCCTAAGCAACTGCACAAATTTTTAACTTTATGTCCAAGATGCCTGTTAACTTTTCAAAGCGCAAAAGTTAATTAACCAGTAAGTTAATTAGAAATTAACCGAAAACTTTTTCCGCTGTAACTGTGGAGAAAATTGTTCCACAAAAATATTTTTTATACCATCTTAAACTTCAAAATTTTACCTTTTCAAAGATACCAATTTTATATCTGACTTTTCCTTCAATTTTTATTAATTATTTAATAGTTGATTACATGTAGATTTTGAAGTAAAGCAAACTTATAGATACTCCATTACTAGGCAATGATGAGACTTTGAACTAATCTACATACATTTCTGTTTATTTTTATAAGAAGTGAAAGATCACTGTAGACTTTTAAAAGCCAGAAGTTAATTAAAAATTAAGCAAGATTTTCATTTTCCCGCGAAATCTTTTGACAATAATAGTATAAAGATAGTTTCACGAGATAAAGTTCAAAAAACTGGATTTACAGTGACAAAAACTTTATTTCCTTTCAATTTGTTGCTCTCGTTTCAATAATTTAGAAAAATAATTGTGTTTAAAATTCACAATTTGTAATTTTTTATTGTTGAAGAAAAAGATTACATACGAAGAGCTGTTGCTAGAACACATTAAGCCTATTCTGGAAGAACGTTAAAGAGAACTTTAAAAGCAGACGATTCATAATTTATGAGAACTATTGATATAGTTTATTTTAACTTTTTATTTATGAAATTAAATTTTGGCAAATGTTTTGGGAAAATTTTCTTGTACTTCAATATTTATGAACAAAATTTCAGTTGAAAAAACGTTTCAGACGATGGAGAATTTTGCGTATTATAAATTAATATACAAAAATAATTCTACATTAAAAATATTAGAATAAAGGTATTTTAATACCGAGCAAGGCCGGGCATAACCAGTAAAATATAAACAAACTGATGTGGTTTCATCGGAAGAATTATCAATACTGTATGGCCCCGGCGCTCGCGATCTGGCGTACCCGGTAAGGTCTTTGCTTTCGGGCCGGAGGGTTCCAGGTTCTAAACCCGATTCAATTGAAGATCCGTCGTGTATCGGGCCTGTTGGAAGTTAAATCATACATGGGGGACCAAATTCGTTGGTGTGGTGAGATCGTTTGGAGAGGGGGTGCCAGCTGAAGTGTCGTCCCCGTCATCGGGCCGAGGTTCAAAATTACGTGGTTCGTCCCAAAATAGCCCTCGTGCTGCTTTAAAACGGGAAATTAATATAACTAAACTAAACTTGCCATACCCGGTTTTACCCCGAGTGCAGAGCTTATAAAAAATAAAGAACCGCCCAACCATTAATTAGTTTTTATTATATAAACCGTTGGTAAACATGAGATGGACTATATTTAGTGCGTATATTTATTTAACAGTAATGATTATTAAATAAGGATAGTTTAAAAACAAAAGAAGAGTTGACGTCTAAAAATAAACATTCACAGGCACTGCGAATTCAACAGCAACAACACGACCACTATGACGGTTACCTAACCGCTACAAAGGGGAGCTAAATGACGTCAAAATCGAGATGCCCGGTTTTACCCCAAACTATTAAAGGATTCAAGTTTAAAAAATATCAATTTGTGGAAAACCCTTCGTCATTTAGCATCCCTTAGAGAGCAATCAAGATGCAGCTCGCTACAATGTACATATCTTTCTGAATTTCAATGGCATTCAACTGGAATTTTTATATAAGATGTCCTATATATCTGGCTTTGAAAGTATGAAAGAAAAATTGTATGTTCTGCGCATGCGCAAAGAAAATTTAGTACAAATACTCGTATCTCTTCGAAAATTCAAAGTATTAATTTCAAGATTTAATACATTTACTTTGCTAGTATATTGTCATGCATTCCGTAAGTTTCGTTTAATGTGATCGAATGCTCTGCATGTTGTAATAAAAACCTGTGGAAAAAGTTTGTATTTTTTAAAAAGCCTGCATCTTCCGGATTATACTTGTTACTTTTACAAAAATGCATGTAATTATTGCGCACAGCTAAGCCAAGTGGGTTGCAACCTTCGTCAAGGATGCCAGGTTTTTGCAAAACGTGAGGAATCGAAACCATTTTCTTCATCATTTCTGGTCGGCCCCCTAAATGACCTAGGGACCGAATCTTCATTGTAAATTATGGGTCCAGGCCCATTCTTTACATGGCGAAAGTTTAAGAGCAGTTCGTTCGGCCTTTCTGGAGGAATACAGAAAAATGTGTAAATGAGAATGTGTCCGGATGCTTCTTATCATTTAGTGTATTTCGCCCAGACTTTATCGACCCACGAATACTTTAAGCTATAATATTACTTAAATATTTATATAGAAGGAAACATACCTGATCGTGTCTTGAAATACCAGTGCGAGCTTCGTCAGCTACAGGATCGCAAGTGTAGAAAATGGTATACAGAACCAGACCGAAAAAAGTGCACAGGATAACAAGGGAGGCGACTGGAATAATGCTCCAGTTAAGTGCACTGAAGAAAATCGTAGAAAAAGTTAATGAGATTCATTACTTGCAGATAAAAATCATTTGCATTATTATAAAGTAAACAATAAGATAATAATGGGCTGTAATTTTTATTTTGACAAAGGCGCATTATTTCTTCGGAGTTTTTAGATTTTCTAATTGAGAGCAATTTAGTTGAATTACTACTCTTTAATTGGATCTCTAACTTTCCAAACAATTTACCATAAAATGAAATAGAAGCAAGCAATACATTAAGGAAAATGTTTTTCATAGCTGCGTCCTGCGATTGTTCACAAGATTTAAATTGCATGATCTTTACAATATATTATCCTCAAATTCTTTCGAGTGATTTACTTTAAAAATTTAGGTATTACAGGAAAAGGACAAACTTTAAAACTTACTTTAATTTTTCAATAATCTTTTTAAAACAAATTTGTTCGGAGAACAGACACCAATGTGCTCTCAATGCAACTGTAGTATGTCGGTTAAACACATCCTCTCTGAATGTCCGAATTTTAACTCCCAACGTTTAAATTTTTTTTAAAACGAATTCTATTGATTTATCTCTTTTACTCGGCAAGACTCCACATGTGAACCTTTTTGCTTTTTTGAGGTCAATTGGTTTTTATCCACATATTTAAGCAGTGCTCCTTGTTGAATTTTATTCCCATTAATTTTTTATACATTAATTACATACTTTTATCTTGACGGGTCTCCACATAGTTTGGCGCAGCATGGTCAAATTTATGGCTCTTGCGCCACAAAACCAAACTCAAACTCTAACTCTTTAAAACAAATTAATTTTTAAGTATTTATTCGAACAAATAATATTAATAATTTATTTTTTAAACTAGCTTTTTTGACTTCCTATTTGTTATTTGATAGTACAGTGCCTTTAAAAGATATCGTTAATCATAAAGAATTTTTAATTATCTGCTACATGTAGGGAGAATGAAAATCAATGAAAAATTATTAGTATTCATCGGTCTACTTTTCATAAAACATGATCTATGAAAAGTAGACCGATAAATGCAAATATACTATACAGTCCCACAAAAATTGGGCGTTGCGTGTCAACAGTGGGAATTTGAAGTTTTTTGTAAATATTTCGGAAGCTATTATATATGCACTTGATTTTTTGGATACCGGCATTATAGCCGGTCTCGGCTTTGCTCTCATGTGAAAATTTCACTATGTTACAATTCATTTTTTTTCAGTCGTATCAAAAATTTTTTTAAAAATTTAATTTTTTTATTAGTGGATTTTTTTCGTGACTTAATGTAAAAAATTAGTGTTCTTTTAGTGAGTGAAAAACGTTTTGAGAAATATATAATACTTTCCAAGATATCGTCAGAAGTTCCTAAAATTCATTTAACATGGAAAAGGTAATTTTTCAAAACCCTATAACTCTCGAAATTATCACAACTATATAAACATTTCTGGGAAGGCTAATTTCATGACAGGGAGTCGATTCAGCGAAAAAAAAAAATTATATGGTAATGGGAAAATTCCGAGATAGCTGTTAATTAACTCGGTTAATCAATTTTTTATCTGAATAAACCTGTCCTCTTGAACTATTAACATCGACCCTAGTTTCGTGAAGATGCGATAATATGCACCACAATTACATAGGTGTCCCATTCATTTAGTTGACGACCATACCACCGGTGGCTCGCACTGATGTGACCCATCAGGCGCGCGTACCAGCGATGGCTCGCACTTGAATGTTTCATCAGGCGGTACGTACCATCAACAATTTAGTTCATTTAGTAAATAGGAAAAATCTCAAAGTTGAAAATTAAAATAATGGAAATTTAACGTATATTAATTGAAAAAGTAGGATTTATTTTATTTTAATTCAATATTATAAACATAAGTTTTTTTTTTATATATTACTTGTTATATTAGTTAAGTCAATTCCTACTTAGGTCAGCAAAGAAAAATTTTAAAAAAAGAAAAGAAAAAAATTGAAAAAACTGTATTAACATCAAGTGTCATCCACTACAAGTTAAAAAAAAATGTATTTGAACTTGAGTGGATGAATAAAAAGTATTTTATTAACGATTGAAAATTTGAACAAGATATATAAATATATATAGGGAGAGTGTGAACTAATACTAGGAATTGAATAAATTCGAGACTATGAACATAAAAATTCAATATTATAAACATAATTTTTTATTTCTAATTTTTTAAAACATTTCAAACAAAGTGTTGGCAAAAACATGGCAGCAATGGTGGTAAAAAATAAGCAATAGTTTTTATTAAGGTAAAAAATTCATTTTTCACCCTATTTCGGCACCACCCGATAAAGCAAAGCGCTCTTAGAGAAGCCGCCCATGGGAGAGAAACATGAATTCCAGCGCCGGCGTGATCGAGTTAAATAGAAAATTTTATTGCACAGGACATCGATAACCCACTGTTTGAAACTTAATTCTGTACAAACCTATAAATTACTTTTAAATACAGTGGAACCTCGCTTAAATCATTCCAGAAGCGTACTCGTTTCCTAAAAAGATATTTCATTTTAGATATAGCGTTCATTCAGAGAAAATTATACATAATACTAGCCGTTGTACCCGCAGCTGTTACCTGTTTTATACATAAACATAAATTCAGCGCATACGCACAGCTTCTGCTATTTCGCGCATGCGCAGATGAAACGCAAAGCACAGATCCTGCTGTTTTACGCATGCGCGGATTGAGGGTGGTATTTTACGCATGCGCGGATCGAGGTTGGATTGGATTTAATTATTTAACTCCCTTTTTGATCTCGAAAAGCGTCGATAAGTGTCCTACAGAATGGTACAAATATCTCCAATATCAGTTTCGTATTTCTCGAGTTTTAAGCGTTCGCACATACAGACGTTTTCAGGGGACTTCATTTTATATTATACACTAGCTGATATTCCCAGCGTTGCTCGGGATAAAAATATTTTCAAGTCCAAGTACTTAATAACCCTCTCAATTTAATAAAAGTATTTTTCGCCGAAGCGTCTTTCTTTGATTTTCGTTAATCCACTGACCCTTTGGACCAGCAGTGAAACACCCTTCTTTTTCTCTCCTTAGTTTGAACCACCTGGCAAGAATCTCGTAGTCCTTCGTACTCCATTTTCCCTTCCCTACCACTGTTACGGCAACAGCAGAAACTCTTTCATATCTTGTATTTTGACGTAGACTTAAGTCTCTTCATAGTGGTCTAATGGTGTGTCGGGAAGCATATTTACAAACCCTACCCTGATAGAACTGAGGCAGGAAATCAGTCAATATCATTGGCTACGAGGAGCAGTGACGTCGTTTTCAGCTCTCACGTAGCGTACGGCAATCATAACAAAACAAGAGTCGTCCTACTTTTCTTCTCCGTTTTCCCACAGTTGAGCACAGAAAACATTCTTCCGTGGGTTGTAATATTTTTAAAAATGAAATTATTTTTTAAAATATCATTAAAAATAAAACATCCCACATGTAAGAAATTATACTAATGAAAAGTACACGCACGAGAGCAAAGAACGACGTCATCGGCTCCTCGGCGAAGCGAGCCAATCATATTGTCCGATTTCCTGCCTCAGTTCTATCAGGGTAGGGTTTGTAAATATGCTGTCGGGAAAGAGAAAAATTATGACGCTTTTGGTGCTCAAGTTAAGCGCTTATAGCTCCTCAGCCAAATAACATAGAGAGTTTTAGTTTCATTTAACAGAGAAAGGTTGACATCGAAGATTGCAAAAATAATTTTAGAATTTGGAATTACGATTTAGTCACAGTCGAGCTTCAAAGTTGGTGAAAATCACAAAGAATTTTGATGACGTCACAGCAACCAATGCGTGCGCACGCACGCATCGGTTGTGAGTGTTATATTAACTGCATTTTAACAGATCAATAATTAATTCATTTCAGATTAATTAATTCATTCAAATTAATTCATTTAACAGAGAAAGATCATAGAGCGTAGGTCAAAGTCACATCGAGCTACTTTAGTCACAGAAAATCACAGTTGAGTAATCGATTAATTAACTGTCCTTTATTAATTAACTATTATTAACAATTGTTGATTTAATTGATCTGTCTTTTCTATCGATTTAATTGAGTTGAGTTGGTTTTAGTTTCGTTTAACTGAGAAAGGTCATAGAGAATAGTCAAAGTCACATAGAGCTACTTTAGTCACATAGAACAACTTTAGACACAGAAAGCCACAGTTGAGTAAGGTTATAAGTCTATTCCCCTCAAACCCAGAGGCCGTTTCGCAGAGACAGCCTCCCGTCGATTTTTTTTGCCATTATCCGGGCAACAATTCTCTTATCTTTAATGTTTTTGTCACTGACCGGCAAAACCTTATATTGTTCTTTCTTTTTCTCTTTAGGCCCTCTCTTTCAGATAGGAAGTAGGATCAACAGTCTTGAAGGATTTTAAACACTCATGATGATCATTATAAAATTTGTAAAATTAAATGAAGCACCGTGGAAAGAGAGTAATTAATGTCATTGTTTTGTGGCGCAAACATATTGAAAGAGGTATATGCTATGAAATAAAAGCTAAATAACATTTCTGCCGGACAGACAGACAGATACATGTATTTTCTGCTTTATATTATAGATAATATTGTTAAGGAGCGGGAATCATCTTCAGCTGTTCTTCTATCGCTTAATGAACCAACCTGGAATGCGAATTCGATTTGCAGAAAACTTTTAAAAAAAATCAAACTAGTTTATTATTTATGATACCTAATTATTTTTTTTTTGCTAGAAAGCTGTCTAGAGATATTTGTTTCTGCTGACA
>BGPR01009356.1:46770-57984 GCA_013235015.1 Araneus ventricosus | reverse complement strand
CAAACTTCATTACTGATGAAGGATCTAATTCCAGAATCATATGAAATCGGTTCAAGCTCTTCATTTCTTGTCTTAGGCATTGATAACGATATTTTGATTTTAGAAAAGTATTTTTAAGTAATTATGTTAATAATCTTTACTGTCCTACTGTTGACTAATCTTTCATAAGAACTATAATCAGTTATTACCTTTGAAGAACTACAGACAAACTTTTCACACATCTAAATTCTATTTTGGTACCTGAAAAACCTTAATATAAATAAAATTTGGATTGAATGAAGAGAATTAAACTAAATTATAACTATTTATAACATTGCACTTCTTTAAATCTTTCTTTTATTTAGATTGGCTAAGAAAGTCATTAAATGGTAGTATAATTTTGAGAAATATCAGTTTTATACCATATAAACTGGGTTATACTTTTAATTACACTTATTTAACTTGGCCTGTTTACATGTGTATAATTGATTTTGCACTTACTTCATGATGTGCAAGAGTTTTGAAATTTCTTACACTTGTGTGTTCTTGATGAAAATACACTTTTGATAAATTAAGACCTTATTTATCAATCAATCGATTAATTTAATTAAATTTTCATTCCATTTGCATGACAACATCTGGTAGAGAATTTGACAAAAAAAAAAAAAAAAATGACTTGAGGAAAACAGTACAAAACAAAAACATGCAGTTTGATAATGATTTACCAAACAAGTGTAATGTGTTGTTTTGAACAAAATCATTGCTCCTTGTTTTGGTATCCCAGATCAATCTCTTGTAAGTAGGTAAGTTTAGGAATACAATGAAATTGGATAATTCGAACCTTTTAAATTCGAAGTTCTCTCTGGTCTCTTTAATTTCCTATTGACATAATAATAAAATGTCATCATGTCTCTAATCGGAATTTGTCTTTGTTAATTTGAATTCAAAGCTAAAAATTATTTTAATTTATGAATTCTTTCATTAGTTAAACACATTTGTAGCTTGTGTCCTTTGTAGTTATAATCATTTTTGAGGCCCTTAATTTACTTGAAGAAAGCTGTAAAGTGTTTTAAATCATAAAAGCAATAAAAAATATATATATATTTTTTAAAAAAATTATCGTTAAAAAATTATAATTTAAAAAAAAAAATCAATTATCAAATAAGCAAAATAGGCAACTGCTTAAGGGCTCTGAGCTCTTGAGATTTATTTTATTTATTTATTTATTCTTTTGTGGTATTTTCTGGGTAATTTATATTGTGCTTTTATTTGCTTTACAAGAGCCACTGTTTTCGATTGTATTGCAATTAAGATCAAATATCATTTAAGTTTCAGAACATTATTCTTAAGTTGGGCATTCATCAGTATTCCATTCCATTTGTCCCAACAACTGGTTTGTATTCCACCCATTTCAGTCGAAAAATGTAGGCAAGTCATTCACGGATGTTCCAAAGTTTGTTTTAATACACCTTGTTTGGGAAGGTTCAAAGTTCCAGACTTACTCCCACCCTTCTCCTCCTCCCCCACTCGGGGGATAGGCCGCGGTGGCCTAGTGGTAAGGTCTCATCCTCGGGGTCGCATGTTCGAAACCCGATTCCACCGAAGATCTGCCGTGCATGGGGCCTGTTGCACGCTAAATCATACGTAGTGGCCAAACGTCCTCCCGTTGGTGTGGCGCGGAAGTTTGGGGAGGGGCTGCCAGCTCATGTGTCGTCCTCGTCATCTGACAGCGGTTCAAAATTACGAGGTCAGTCTCTAAATAGCCCTCGTGTTGCTTCAAAACGGGACGTTAATCTAACCTAACCTAACCTACACGGGGGATTTCCGCGTTTACTTTCAACATGACTTAGCCGCTTCATGGGGTCCCAATTTAGACAGAACGACGCCCCATGTCCCCGTACCTGAAGCCATTACTCTCAATTTAGACAGCGGTTTTTTTTTTGTCAAAAGGCTTTTCCAATTTGATTTTTTTTTTTTTTTTGTCAAAAGGCCATTCCAATTTGATTTCAGACTATTCGGAATTCCAATTCTCTACGCCAAATTTCATAGGGTTTCCACATTGACGGAAGGTTTTTCCTTCCCGTGTTCCAAAAATCGCGGGGTGGAACAGTGTTGAATATTCTGCTCTAAGATGCTTTCAACGTTTTTTCATGCTTGCAGATCCGTGTGGTCCAATTTTTTTCTTTCAGCAGTTGGCTGACTAACTCACAATTTAGCTGCCCTGGAAAATTTTGTATTGAAGTATTTGGAAAATTACTTTTGAATTGAATTTCTTTTATTTGCAAGAGGCTAAAGGCAGCTCTGGCGAAGGTGACCGTCAATAAAATATTTTGTCATTTCAGTTTGTCGCAATATTTGTTACTTAAAAATAGCTTGTGTAAAGACAAATCTGGTTATGGAAGTTGGGTAGCAGAAAGGGGGGCACCAAACCTTTTATAGCCTTTTAAAGGGCATCTGCAGGGTTAAACCTATCTCTGTTTTAGATCTATGAGAACAAAAAAATATGTGATGGTATAGTGGAGTTGAGGTGCCGCCTTGAGTGGATGAAGACAGTTCTGTTCCCGTAGCACTCTTCCTTTATGATGACGCAATAATCGAACATACACTGGGAACGGTGATGATGATGATGAGGGAGTGGATGAAGAAAATTCATTGCTTACATCCATTGTTAATGAAATGTGGACCTGCACCAGTTCAAATTGAAAATTAAAAGTTTTCTTTTAATTCTGTTTTTTTTTTTTTTTACTATAATATTGAATTACCAAATGTTAATAAAAATTGCATATTCTTCGCATTCTGACGTCTTAAATTTTATTGTCACTTCCACAAACTCTGTGCTAGTGTTATGAAAGGGGGTCGTTGGCAAGCAGCTTTTAGAATTTTATACTATACTTTGCCCTTCCCCCGACGTGTTCTGGATTTCAACCAAACAAATTATGATGTTTCTAACTATAACGGATCTACTATGAGAGGTTTTACATAAAGGTTTGCAAAAGCCCTTATCTTTCAAAGAATTCCAAACCACAGTACATACTCTGCAGAAGTCTTAATTTGAATTTTGTTCTTAGAGACATTTCAAAACCTTTTTCTCTGTATATTAATTTTTTGTGACTTATGAAAGCACATATAATATTTTTGCAAGTTTTGTAATGTGCTGGGATATATTAAAAAATCCTCTCATATATCTTATTCCAAAGCCACTGTCAGAAACGACGTGGGAATGTCGCTTCAAAAGTATGAAATCTAGAGATCGCATTGAAGTATCACAATTTTTTCTATAGCTTCAAATTTTGTTTATAAATATATTGTTGACATGGAAAAAAACATAAATCCAATTAATCAAAAATAAACTTCCTTTGAATTTTTATTAACTTTATTTGGTACGACATACTAATTGAAGTAAATATTGCGAGCCAGATTCTAATATAGATAGATATCCGTACTCAAATTCTCATTTAAAAGTTCTTTTAAAATTTTTGAAAAGTATCGTACATCGGGATTCATATCTTCTTTTAATTGCAAAGGAAATAGTGGAACAGTTAGTTAGAAGTAACACCTGGATTAAAAATAAAAAAATTGGTGATAAAAAAAAGAACAGTTTTTATTTTAAGGAATTTATCAGCTATTTCATCTGTCAAAGAATATTAGAATGATATTTACTAACTGTCTGAAAACGTAGAGACTTAAATTCGACTTTGCAAGACAAAATGACTTGCATTGATTTATTTAATGAAATTATTTTTTTTTCAAAATCTTTCATAAATCTCATAATTTAATTAATTATCATTTTCACTTATTCCTTAAGTCCTCAGTATGCCAATTTGTGCGGTGTAATAAATAGCGAAATGCAATAAATTATTGTGTTTTACGAAATTAGTTTGTAGGCCCCGCAAATCAACTTTGCATCAAGCCCCGCTTTTGTTCGGGCCGGCCCTGCTCAAAGGTTTCCTATTAGCTCATAAACTTGCTTGCTGATCACAATCCAACTAACTCCTCTTATAATGGAAGGTTTATCGGCGTACCCGGTCCCGCAGGGGGCTACCCAACAGGAAGTGACGTCAATACGAAGGAAGTGACGTAATCTCCAGAAAGTTCATGAAGCCAGTAGAAATAGGTTGACAGTTCAAGGTCTCTCTAGAAAATTCCTGTTGTCGCCAACTTTGTCACCAAAATGATCGCCAAGTTTGTCACCAAATTACCATCTCAGGGAAACAACTTTACAGCTTTGTAACGATATACTTAATTTGATCGATCTAGCTATTTGCGTTTTTGAATTACCGTGTTCAGAAGGAAATGGACGGACGAGCATACAGACTTGCCATGGAAGGATTTCTTCCAAAATTTGACAGAAGTCTCTAAATTTAGTGAAAATGCGCATTGGCCAAATTTCATTCATCTAGCTGGTTGTGTTTTAGAGTTATTACGCTCACAGACAGACGGAGATAGTTCCAAAAATGTGTTTTTCGGACTCCAAAGTTTGTTTTGAGACAAGGTTCAAATTCGCAAAATTCTACCAAATCTCCTCTAATCCTACGCGGGAGATTTTGAGTTTCATTTCTCACCTCGACGTGAGGTCTCGATGTAGGCAGATCCTTTGATGTGATGGAGGAGGTTAAAAGCATTAAGGTTCCCTCACATTTAAATGCATTTTATGTTTTTATTCATCGTTTTTTTCTGAGAATTCTGAAAACATTTTTTCTATGTTCCTTATCAATATCATGATTTTACTTTGTCATTACTTTATTTTAGTACAATTTGAAAGCAACATAAATAATAAAAAAACCCTATTTTTTTAACATTATCTTTATATTTATGCTTTGAACTACTTAATTATAAATTTCAAATATAAAAAAATGTTTTATTGTGAAGTGATCACAACTGTCAAGCTCTCCATCTCCCCACCCCACCCCCCCAATATTCACCTAGGTCAAAGTGTTTCGACATTGCTTAATTTACGACTACACCACTGCGTACGACACATAAACGTCAAAATAAAAATAAATTCCCAGAAAAAAATTTATTCGTAACATAATTCGTCATTTGACGCCCTCGAATCCTCTAGATAGATCGCGAAATCTTTCGCCCCCCGCCAGGCTTTTACATATCGGAAATTTTGTGACAAAAGGCGAAAAGTATAAATTAATTAAATTAGTAATTTTTTATGTTCACAATAATTGAGTTAGTGTCGCTGATCTTCTTAGCAGGGGTGACGTTAGAGTCCGCCCGACGGGGGGAGCACAGTCTGCCCGACGGGGAGAAGGGTCTCCCCAACAGGAGGGGCGTCGGCCTTCTCCCCTCGGGGGGCATAGTCTGCCCGACAGGGGGGGCACAATCTGCTTCACGGGGGAGAAGAGTCTCCCCAACAGGGGGGACACGGCCTGCTGTACTTGGGGAGGTGCGTAATTATGACGCTCTCAAATTTTTGCAGATCTTTATTTGTCTACTAGTTGAATAGCTCTTTGCGTGAACGGGTACAAACATTTGCCCCAACGGGGGGGGGGACAGCATCCCCGACAGGGGGGCCCTGGCTCTCCGGACCCCCCACTGGCACCACCCCTCCTTCTTAGTTACAAAATTGTTTTCCTGCATATCTGATTTTGTCGCCCCTTTCGAAGTGCCCCCCCCTTTTAGCTATACCACTGGGAGGGGGGCGGGTGTATCTAGAGGATGCCTATTAAAATTTCGCTGATCACGAATTTCAGAGAATGCTCAAAGATTGTAATCGACGATCTTGTGCAGAAAAAGGCAATAAATAGATTGGATGCTCCTATTATTTTTCCGAGATTAATTTTATCTGTCCCAAAATCAGAGCTATTTTCATCCCCGAAGTCGATCGGAATGTTTTCTCCGAGATGTCGCGATGCTCAGTGTTACCCAAAATAAGCTCACTGACCTCTTTTACAAAAGCGAGTGGAGTTCGAGAAATGCATCGAAGTAGCATCAGATCAAAATTAATCAATTTATTAATTCAATTAATAAATTAATTTAATTAAACAAATCATAATTAATTATCATTAATAATATTCGTTGCAATATTCAACGAATGCAAAATATTGGAAAATATTCTGTTTTTGAAGTTTTAAAAGAAAATGACAGTAGAACGCCGGGAATCGGAACTAATTGGGGCTGATCTTTGTTCGGATTCCGGGGAATTCGGATTATCCGGGGAATTCAGTCATATATATACTCTTGATATACCGAATGGAGTATAGTATTGACTCTGGGTGCTCTGTGAAGGCGTGTGGAAAAAGCACGCGGGGATTCGCACGGTACAGTGGCAAACAAGTTGAGGGTAAAAAGAAGATATCTGAGTTTGTTTCTACTCGTTAAGGTGTTGTGTTCATTCTTAAAGACTACTTCGAATACTTCTTTTAAGTTAGGAATGAGCATTAGTTTTGTTTTTGATTCGTAATTGTTATTTTTTCTTCATTTTTCAATAAAAATGGTTCGGAAAATTTTTAAAAAAAGTTGTTCGGATTATCCGAAATTTCGGATTCTGGGGTTCGGATTCCCGGGGTTTTACTGTATTTTTCTGAAGAGACGCATGCGCACAACAGATGGTGAATTACTAGCAGGAAAGACCCGAATTAAATATATATATATATATAATCTAAATCCAAATAAAACCAGTATACAAACATACAGAAATAAACAAGAATTAAATCCTATATCAAATAGTCATTATTTGAACAATACATCACTTTTAAATAAAATCTAATAAATTGAAATTACTAATGATACCATAAACAAAAATCAAGTTTAAACATTATATCTCAACAAGTGAAAGAACAGTGTTGTTATTAATAATAATGAAATAGGCAATCCAAGTAAATGGAGTTTTCGACAATGAAAATAGCAGCTTGGCTGTGGACAAGCTTAGCCAGGTTAAATTAATTTTGCTGTACAAACCATCCCTGTTACTATTGTTGTTGAAAAAACAGACAGGGTAATTTACCCTAAAATGAAAGAATTTAGAACGAAAAGTAATATACTAACCCTAACTATAAAGCATGACTATATATAAACGACTAAAAATCAGGATAAAATATGTAAATATCATTATATTGCACTAAGATATTGCACTAAAGACAGTAAATATATAATTCAATAAAGTACCCATACTTTACATTAAACATAAACTAATCTGTGTCTCCTCTTATATATATATATGCTTTAGTGACTTTTTACTTTTTCGTCTACGAAGTATACAAAGAGAAAGTATTGTAATCGTCAAACAATTCGAACTCGAGATTTTGACGATCCTCAACGTTTTAGACCTCCCTGAGTCCGAAAAACACAATTTTGGAATTATGTCTGTGAACACGATAACTCGAAAACTATTAGAGCTACGGGGATGAAATTTGGTATGTGGTCTTTAAACATAATTTGTAGGTGTCTATCAAATTTTGGACAAAATCCGTCAACGGGAAGTCTGTCTGTCTGTATGTCCGAAGTCATGCGAACGCTATAACTCAAAAACTTGAGAAGCCAGATGAATAAAATTTGGTACACAGTTTTATCGTCACGAATGTAGGTCCGTATAAAAGTTTGGGCCAAATCCGTCAAAGGGTTGACTGTCTGTCTGTCCGTATAATTTACTTTTGAAGAGAATCCGTTATCTCCACCCGCATGCGTACTGGAAGAACGGAGAGGAATTTCATTACGAAGTAGCGAATTACGTCAGTTTGTCCTTGAGCCGGTAAGAGAAGAAAATCGTTACGCATCTCCTTGAATTTCATTCTTTGCCTAGATATTTTTCAATCACTATAATGAAAAACCTTCTGATAGTCATTGGATTCTGGGTAACAATAGGTTCGAATTTTTTTAGCCACGCGGAGGAAGGGGAAACGGCACCTTTACGGGGAAGTATACGAGAAAGTTTAGGGGAGAACACTCCCGCTGATTATTATCTTTTATCTTTATATATAAAAGGCAAATACCATAACTCACTCACTTATCACGAAATCTCCCAAACCATTGGGACTAGAAACCTGAAAATTGGCAGGCGGCTGATTCTTGGGTAGGGAGGTGCTCACTATTCAAATTATTTAAAAATTACTTTAAATTTTAACGTTTTTCCGGAATAACTTCGGATTCTATAATCGCAAAAACACCATTTTTACATCATCTTAAAGATAAACCAGCGGGAGTGGTCTCCCCTAAACTTTCTCGTATACTTTCTAAGTGGAGATTCGTAGTGGAGATACTTTCTCTTTGTATATTTCGTATACGAGAAAGTAAAACAAAAAAACAAACAAACCTGAAATCAAATATCTGTTGCCACGTTAAAAAAAATATTACTTTGAAGCAGGCGCGATAAAATAGGCAATGCAATGAATACTAAAGCGAAAATTCTGCTTTGGAATTGAATTCCCAAGAAAACAATTTATACTACCACAACCGTAACAATTGCAAAAGCGCGTGAATAAAAGATTTGCTGAAATAATGAGATCGGTTTGATTTACAACAATAAATTGTTAACAATTGATGCTTGAAAACATTATTTATTGTTGTAAATAAAATTTACAACATTAACAGATTGCTACCAATACGCATGCGCATGAGAATCGGATTAAAAGAAATTGAATATGCAATTTGAACGCCTCTTTTTGACGGATTTGGCCCAAACTTTTATACGGACCTACATTCATAACGATAAAACTGTGTACCAAATTTTATTCATTTAGCTATTCAAGTTTTAGAGTTATAGCGTTCACATGACCGCGGACATACAAATAGACAGACTTCCCGTTGACGGATTTAGTCCAAAATTTGATATAAACCTACAAATTATGTTCAAAGACCACATAACGAATTTCATCCCCGTAGCTCTAATAGTTTTCGAGTTATCGTGTTCACAGACAGACACACACACAGACAGACATGCAGACATAATTCCAAAATTGTGTTTTTCGGACTCAGGGAGGTCTAAAACGTGGAGATTCGTCAAAATCTCGAGTTCGAATTTTTTGACGATTACAATGCTTTCTCTTTGTATACTTCGTATATGAGAAAGTAAAAAATTAGCTTTTCAATGACACCGATCTTATTTCCATGCGACATTTTTTAAATTTTAATTAATGTTTCAAAAAGTTTTAAAACATGAATTGTAACAATGTTTTTATTGTTTTAAATAAAATTCAAACCAACTCATTATTTCAGCAAATATTTTATTCACGCGCTTTTGAAATTGTTACGGTCGTGATAGTATAAATTGTTTTCTTTGGAAATTAATTCCAAAGCAGAATTTTCACTTTAGTATTCATATATTTCTGAAATATTTTATCGCACCTCCTTCAAAGAAATATTTTTATAAAGCGTGGCAACAGATATTTGATTTCAGGTTTGTTTGTTTGTTTGTTTTTATTGTTTATGACGTACACTGAAATGATTTTCGTACTTTCTTCAAGCATTTAATCTTATGCTTTGCTGCCATTTTAAAATTATGAGGCATGAAAACGCTTTCAAATTTTTGTATATTGGATTATAGGTAATTTTTTATCAAAATTTTTGTTAGGCTTAAGAGTACAGTACTGCTACCAAACTTGAATTTCCTCAGGTGATAACTCATCAAATTTGATATTAGAAACTAGCACATGTGCACATGTACACAAAGCAAGAGTAGAATCACTAAAAACTTTTCACAGCTGAAAAGATAATTAAAATTTCAGTTAATAAAAAAGTAGGTAAGATTTCGCAGTTTTTTCGCAGTATTTTTCAAAAATATCATCTAAAAAAACTTTTTACGTCATTTTAAAACTCAATGATACCAATTTAATAACAATACAGTTTTTTCTTTAATTTAAAGAAATTTTAAAAATGTATGATTTGCAACAATACTTTTCAATTTTAAAATGACAAACTAATTTCCTTATTTAATCAAATTATCACTAATTTCCCTATTTTTATATAATCGCATATTTAATCACATGATCCCAGCATGGCGAAGTCCACGGATGAGAAGCTGGCAGATAAGTAAGCAGGTTCTCGCTCCCTTGGTGGATACAGTAATGGTGGTGTGGCTCTTACGGCCCATCTCCGATGACGGGTCGTCTTTTGATGACTTTCTTTACTTTTAAATCAGTAATTTATGTACTATACACTGTACATATTGCAAAGCAAATAAGTTCTCTTCTTTATTATGCATCACACAAAAGCCAATTTTCAATATCTGCAATAAGCAATAAGGTATACGTAGATTTTATTTTATTTTCTGTCTTTCAGAAAATATGTGCAATTTTTAATTTATTTGATGATATATTTATTACGTTGTGTACAGTATTTTTCATGAATATAGTTCACTAAAGTATTTTTTTAAGAATACTTAATTTTTATTAAACATATTTAATAAATCTTAAAATAGGCTAAATTTGTGTATAAAAATATTTGCAGGAATCTAGTTTTTGCCGGGTAGGGGTTTTATAGAAGGGATGAATAACTAATGAAAATGCGTCACGTAAGGAAGGAGGGCGCATTTTTGCCAGTTCCGCCAGGGGCGCAGGATCTCCTCGGTACGGCCCTGCATGCGTCCCGTATATACGGGACGCATGCATGGACTGTCAGCTTATTTTACTACTCAGTTCCGTATCATTATTTGTCCCGTTTTCTTCGGGACAAATAATGATTAAATAATGCTAAACTCTGAGTGATACACCGCTCGTTGATATTATTTTTTTCTTAAGTTTATTTAGAGAAAAATAATAACAACCAAAACTGAAGCATCTATGAAATTGAGTATGGAAGAGAAATGGCTGAAATGTTTTGCAGATACAAAGTATATTTACCAGGTGTCTAATAAGCTATGCGAATACGTTTTTGTCATTCCAGCCTACTATGTAAACGTGGAGAGAATATTTGCCCTAATTTCAATTCTATGGTTGGACGAAAAAACAGGTTTTCAATGGAGACAATTGAAGTAATTTTCAGTTGTCATTATAATTTTAAAATGACTTGCATCCAATTTTATAATTATGTGGAAGAAGAAAATGATATAATTAAAAAAGTAAAATCAAATTTAAAATAAGTCTGGGCTAAAAATGATTAGCCTTGCATCTTTCTTGTTCTTCTACATGTTCATTTTATGAGATTGATTAAATTTTATTGATTTATCAGAGTAAAATAAACCATTGTCTACCCACTTTTTTCATGTTTTATTCATTTAGCACTTAAACGTTCTGTATCAATGCTTGGCAGTGGCGAATCCAGGGGAGGGGCTATCGGGCTGCCGCCCCCCCC
>BGPR01009356.1:19484-46670 GCA_013235015.1 Araneus ventricosus | reverse complement strand
CTAAACCAAAAATCTTGATTTAATTTAAAATCACTACAACTGTTTGATCTTAATTTTCATTTTTAAAAAATAGTAATAAAATAGTGACAACATTGCTTTCTGACTTGACAGGCTCGAAAATTTTCCACTGTTCTAGTCATTCCACTCGCACTTGTAGCGTTGGCGCGGTCGAAAACATTTTTTTGGCTAGTTATTTCATTGTATTTTTTATTAAATTATCGAAAATATTGTAGTGTTCTTTATTATTTTTATTGTCAGGAGAGGAAAACCTGTAAAGTTAAAGTGTTTTGGCTTATATAAGCCATGATGTTTGACATTCGTCACTACGATACAAAATTTTTATGACCTCAGCCCCCTCCAGACCCGAATCCTGGATTTGCCACTGATGCTTGGTACTTTTAGCAACCTTACATATGCAGAATGCTACCACGCACATTGTATGAAAATAGAAGTCAAACTTTTTGAAGCAAGCAACTGGGACATTTAAATCAGTCACTGTTCTTAAAATAGCGATTGATTTAAATGTCCCAGAACTCACGCAAAAAAAAAAGAGTGATTTCAATTTAAAATCGGGTACTTGAAGTGATAAAAAGCTTTTGAAACAGTATTAAGTGTTAGCATTTTTAAATATGTTGTTAAATTTAAAAATTTGTCCATAAAACATTTTAATGTCTGTAATTTATGGGACGCCCTATTTTATGATTTATTAAAATAAAAAATACGTTTTCTGAATTTTTTGATAAATTATCCCTTAATGATAGTTCCTGTAGTATTTATAGTCATACACATTACATAATACAGTCAAACTCCGTTATAACGAACCCTCAACGGACCGACTCAGAAGTTCGTTTTAACCGATGTTCGCTGTATCCGCATTTGCAAACAAAATGTCCTAACATGCTAAGATACTACTTCTATAATAAACTTTTTAATAACATAATATTTTCATTAGTAATTAGGGACAAATAAAGTATTAAATAATTCGCTTGCCAACGTTAGCCATGGTCACTGCAAAGTTCACAGAATGATATGCAATTAAACTAAAATGGCAGAGAAAACACGTGATTTCTCCTAGGTCCTGACCAGAAAGTCCTCCCCCTTCCTTGGTTGATACCAGGCCAGGTGTCCGCAGGGGGGAGTAGGGGAGATAGAAACTGTAAAGAGCCTTGCCTATTGTTCCTTTGTCCCACTTATGGGGATAGCAGTGACTCTAACAAAGGTACAATAGGCCAGGAATGTGGTCTCTGAACCAGAGTATTTCATGCAAAAGGGGCAACTCTTGTAGAAGTTGGGTTGACTTGAGAACAATTAGTAAAGAATGTCCCTTTGGGCAAGTGAAAAGTTTGGAGTTTTAGAATTTTCAGTTCGCTATAACCGAGTCTCTAGCGTTTGCTGTTCGTTGTAAACATATGAAAATACGTTATTAACATAGGGCTTCAGTTGGGACCATGTAGAAGGTTCGCTGTAACCGAGGGTTCGTTATATCCCGGGTTCGGTATATCGCGGTTCGACTGTATAAAAATTTGTTTTTTGTTTTCTTTTGGATGACATTGGACCCTGTGTCTATATTTTCGAAACAGTGTTTAGGATAATACCGTCTCAAAGCATATTTGCAAACTAATATCATAGCTAATGTTAAAATAAAGTCTGGATTTTCACAAAATTTGACAGAATGTCAGAAGGCAAAAAAAAATTCTATCCACTGATTCATCTATGTAGGTTTTGTATTAGTTGAGAAAAAGGGATTCTGATAACAGCACGATATATAGTATAATGCCAATTTATTTCCGAATTTTATTTTAAAATAAATTCGGAATTTTCGCAAAATAGGTTTAATTTCTTAACTCAATCTGATTTTTAGCACTTTTACAAAAGGTTAGCTTACAACACCCGCTCGCCGGTTAGTTTATTTTTTTTAGGGTTTTCTTGTTATAGATAGATACCACCAATGGCGGTTATCATGCTTGTTTCATATCATGAAGATCCCGATTTAGCAAAGTTTATTCTGAAAATCTGTGTTTAATGAATTTGCCATTGCCGCACGAAGCGGTCGAAATCCATTGCCGCTAGAGCGGTCAATACACCTTGAACAGGGCTGCAAGCCAACCTGGTACGTCATAGGTGCCATCTCTCTTATATAGCTGTAGTGACAACTGTTAAACTTCTAGTGGTAATAAATGTTCAAACAAGATATATATAATTTTAGAGATAAGAAATTATTACTATATTAGTATAGTATGTAACATTAATATTTAATTTCAACAATGGAATTTAAATTTGCATATAGCCAAAGAAAAAATCTTGAACTGTTAAAAATTGCAATTCCTGTTGAATAGCAATCAGACAGTATATATCATGAAATCTGAGCTTAACAAATTCCAGATGAAATATACCGCTAGATTATTGGTAGAATCTCGATCAGATCTGAATAAAATTATACAACATTAATAATCGACGAACTCTGACAATCAGCAGTATTCTTTCTAATACAATATTTCATCATGCCAACAAAGTTATTCCGTACAGGGGAAAGTCACGGCTTCTTTGCTTGAATTGCCCCTCGAATTTTGTCTTGTCTTGTCAACCTTAATAATTTAATAGGGTATATGTCTACGAAGAATAAGTTTGTCACTATAGTTCTTTCTTTTATTGTAGATATAGAAAAATAAAACTAAGTACACTTTTCATATAAATAATTCTGGCAAAGTTTTTACAAAACATCTGAATTAAAACTTTCTATGAAAACTAATTTTTTTGCTTTGAAAGAAATTCCACAGTTTTGATTGTAATCTGAACTGACATATCTGGCCAGATCCATAATTCATAGAGGAGAAACTAGCTGTATACGAGTTTGATATTGATATATGATCGCAGCGCCTCTCCTCGGGAAGCATGGAAGCTCTGCGTCTTAAGCTCCGTCTTCTCGAAAACAAATCACAAATGTGACTGAGTTTCATTAGTAGTATTCTAATTAGATTCCACAGTTTTGATCGTAATATAAATTGACATATCTGGTCAGATCCATAATTCATAGAGCAGAAACTAGCTGCATTTGAGTTTGATATTGATACATGATCGCAGCGCCGCTCCTCGGAAAACCTGGAAGAGTTTGCTGAAGTTATTTGAATGAACAATTTGGAAACGTCATCAGTAGGAAAGTTCCAAAAAGAATCTCTATATCACCGAAGAGAAAAGATTGAAACTTTACTCCTCGGCGTCCAAACAGCTAATGTTAGGGAGTCTCATTTGTTGCAGTAACTGTATGCGGTGGAGTTTCAGACGTATTGGTTATGTTAAATTTTTTAAACAATTATTAGTGGACTATCCAATTCCTGATTAAGACAGGTCATGCACGATCACTCCCTGGCATGGGCACTCCATGCCATTCCATTGTTAAGCCCATCCATTTAGGTTGGGTGGGCATTTACGAGCAATCCACGACACGTAAATCCATCTATTACCAGCCACTCCCATCCCTTCTCCTTCCCCCGCCTTCTCCAATTTCCTCGGTGAACAATTCACCTCAAACCCCTTACTCCAGCTCTATTTTTGCATTTACAGAGAAATCCAAATAGAGTAATGGATATTGAGACGGGTTGGATATCCAACCTTGAAACTCCACTCCACGGCAATTCTGACCGGTTTTCTTTTATTGATAATCAGTTTTGGCATGAGGCGGTCAAGTTTGCGTGGTATAGAGTGATCGTGAATGACCGCCTTAACGCAACATTTAAAAATGGGTAGTAAAACATTTGCAGGAACGATACATACACGTAAAACATTTTTTCCAGGTACAATACATACACGTAAAACATTATTTAGAGGTACGATACATACACGTAAAACATTTTTGTAGGTACGATATATGCACATAAAACATTTTTTGCTGGTACTCTACCAGTAAATATAAAGTTTTGAGCAGTTAATGTCAAATTCAAAAATCCTCCTGCTCTCGAAATGCATATTTTGTTTCTTTCTCACACGAACAATGTCGTATGAACAATGATTTGTACCAACACCAACAGTCTAACTCTGTCCATGCTAGTTAAACACTTGATCTTTAAGTGCTCTATAGTTTCCAAAAGCAACACCAATGTCCTTGAACTGACGAAATCAACGCAAATGCTCTGATGGCTCGGATTATTTTCCCTTACTTTTTTTTTTTCAGACAGTTAGCTCCATTGAAACAAGTGATAACACTTCCAACATTATGAAACACAAAACGACTTCTGCTCGTTATTTGCCATTTTGAGATATGCGACATCAAAATTAGACATCTTTAGACAAGGATTACACAAAGACAAAATTAGACAAGGATGTTCTTTTACTGCTTAACGTGGAACGAGTTTGCGCTTCATCTGGTGGATCACATGAAATTTGGAAATGAAAATTTAACATATTTTTCGTTCCAAAATTAGTATTGAAGAATATAATTTATATTTTTAAAGTTATATCATTTCAAAATCTGAGGATTATTTTGCAAAGACGGCGTTCCGTTCTGTATTAGTGGGGAAAAAAAAAAATCTTCCGCTATATATTCATTATAGTAACAATTTACTTATTTATTTGATTACCGTAATAACTTGGACCTCATTTCTTAAATAATATTATGTTAGAATAAGATAATAAATTGTTCCGACACCATACAAAAGAACACGAAGGAGAGTAGAATTGAATTGGAATTCTTGGGGATAGCTGTTTTGAAATCAAGGATGTTGCTTCTAGTAATGAATTTTTCGACATTTTTAGGAAATAAATTTAAGAAACTTCTGAATAAAGTAATACGATCTGTTTATAAAAATACGCTACATATGAATTACTTATAAACTTCATGAAATCAACCACTTATAAACACTATTTTACATACACGTACAAAAAAAGCAAACTTAAACAAATTACCACTATGTTATAAAATAAGTATTTTATTTAAGATTATGGCACTCTGACCCTTTAAAGCTCAGGTGTCAATATATCTCATAAGCTGGAGACGTCAGTCTCTAAGCAAGAATCGGAAAAAAATTAGGAAACTTTTTGAAATGTAACCGTTCTCTTCCCAAGCTTAAGGAAGTGCGTATTGCTGGCGGTTTAAAATTTCTCATGTTTAAAGACCCATGTCACATAACCAGAAAGTTAGTTTATTGATATTCTTTAAAATTTCGATTTCATAGTCGCCCCAATGGAGGTGAGGCTTTTGAGATTGGGATAATTTTATGAACCATATGTTTTATTTTATGTGAACCATAATTCTTTAATATTCTACATTCGGTAATACCGAAAATTGGATATGGCATGTTTATTCAATCAAATTATTTACAGGTAATTTTGTAAGAAAATTATCTTTTAATATGAAGTTGTTTTGATGAAATAATACCGCTAAAATATTTCTAGAAAAGGGAGTTTGTTTAACGACCGCAGCGCCGCTAGTCGGGGAGGTCTGAAGTTCAATCACGTAAGCTCCACCTTGTATAAAAGAAATCATAACTCTCTCCTAGCTTTAAAAAATTTAACTTTGGTTAAATATTGATAACTTAATTATGTTTACATTACACAGTCCGTTAAGAAATTATAAGACTACTTTAATTTTTGAAATTTTAAAATAAATAAAGCTCCTAATTATAATTTTAATGCATGAAATATGGTATTACAATGTATTTATTATAATTAGGTTTTGAATGATTCAAAAAAAGTTAACAAAAATATTAGAAATAAATGAAAAAATACAGTTAACGAATTATAAGACTACTTTTTTAAAAACAAAAAAGGTAAAGGTAGGAAAATTAATATGATACTGGTCCTCCATTTTTTCTGATAATCTCAAACACTCTTATTTCTGATTGAAATGACCAGGTTATTTAGTTAAAGTTCAGAAATATTGTGCCATTCTTTCACAATGGCTACTTCCAGTCCGTTGGCAGATGAAAACAGTTTATTATTAGCATGAACTTTGCGACATAATATATCCCAAAGGTTTTCGAGAAGGTTCAATTCTAAACTTTGACAAAGCATTAACTTTTTCTTTTTTTAAAAAATTCCTGGGAGGATTTAAATGTATGGCAAAAAGCATTGTCCTGCTGAAATATCCAGTTATCACCATCTAATAAAGGCCCAAACAGTATCAGATGACCGTATAGCATAGTTTGATATTGTGCAGAGTCCATATGTTCCGAAATTAACTGTAAATCACACAATTCATCATGACCGAAAGTTCCCCTTATCTTCCTCATCATTTGTCGACTGAAGTATTATTTCGGTTTATTCCTCAGTTCACACCAATAGTGTTGGTAGCCATCGGGGCGTTAAGGTTAAATTTCTTTTCATCAGAAATATAATTTGTTTCCACTTATCGTTCCATGTTGTCAAAGTTTAAACACAATTCAGAAAGATCTTTTATTTTTGCAAAACTTCTAATTTCTCTCTTTTTCTTAGCTGTTTTATTCTTCGATCGCCTATATATCACTTTATTAGGTTCTCTGTAAAGATACTGTGAACTATTATTTGCATTACATTTTTATTGAAGTAAATAATATCCATACGGATAAATTGTATTATAATAGTGCATAAAATAGTTTTCCCACCATAATCTATTTTTAATATTATGTACTGTTTTCACAATGCTAATTTCTACATTTTCGAAGCCATGAGAATTAAAAGGCCCAATCTCTATTTTGTTTAAATTTTTATTTCTTTTAAAGTTTTTTTATCAGATCTATGTCGATTAATTCTAATATTAATTGTATTAGAAGTTTGACCAATATAATTGAAGTTACATACATTACATGTTAATTTGTAGATACAGTTATAAGTTTTCCAAAACAAATGGCTAGATTCTTCATTAATTTGTTTTCCATATATCATGATGCAAGTTTTGCATATCTTTTTTTTTACATTTCTTGAACTTTAATATATCTAAATAGTCATTTACGTTTTGTTTAGGTAATATGTTGAAGCTATAGCCTATATCTATATGTCGACATGTATTATCGATAGTATTAGAATATATATCATAATTTTTCTTGAAATTTGAGTTCCAAAAACTCCTAGTCTTATACCTTTTTGTATAATCATGCTTAATTTCATTTTCTCTGTTATAAAATTTCCCTACTTGAACTTCAGGATGTATCATATCCTCATTATCTACCATAGTAAGAACACTAAATTTATTATTAGTAATTATTTCATAACTATGTGTAAGATCATATACAGATTCAGAAGTATCTTTTTAGTCTTTTTTATTTTTATTATTAATTTTTTTGTTAACCACTACATTCTCTCTGTCTCCCAAGACTAAATCTCCATGACAATCTTGCTGTGGCCTCATATCAATAACCACTTAACGTAATCAAAGATTACAATGTTAATTGTATTACCATGATATACTCACCATTATAGTTTATCACCGAGCATAGACTTACTAATGTAGTACTCCTAATTGCCAGTCTCTATATAAACATTTTTCATCAAATTCATAATTAATAATTGAAAGTTTTTTCTTTCCTTCAAAGTTAGATAATTTTTTAGAGTATTCTGATGAAATACCTCAATACTTCAATTTCTAAAGGCATGGAACTAGGAGATTACAAAACTCCAATCAATGAAAAACATTTGAGCAAGATTTTGCCAATCTGTCAAAGACTTGCATCAAGTGAATTGCTTGAAAGGTGCCTTTGTTTCCATACTCAAAATGCAAATGAAAGTTTGCATAATATGATATGGTCGAAATGCCCAAAGGAAATATTCTTCCATAAGCAACGTGTCAACCGCTCTGTGGCCCAATCAATATCTGAACACAATCTTGTGGTAGTGTATTCCACTACATAGACACAAAAATGCGTGGGCCTGACTATTGGAAATGTAACAGTCAGACTTTCAAACATGCTGCAGTTGTGTAAGCAGTTGTTCAGAAAGAGACGGAATACTACTAAAATGCATAAAGCTCGCAAGCTTATAAAAAGATCAATAGCTAAAAGTGAAAGACTCCTGAAAAAAGAACGAGTGACATATGCAGCTGGATACTTGTAATGCATCATTTCCTTCAATAACTATTGCATTCAACTAACAGTATAATTCAAAATTTAACAGTATACGAACAAACATACTGTTTCTGATAAAATTTCTTTCAAAATAATAAAGAAATTATTTTAAATTGAAGCTGTAAATCTTGGAAGTATTTTACACAGAATAGTACATTATATTAAATATTGAACTGAATAATACACTATATTACTTTGCTATACCATCTTTAGTGCACACTAATTTGGTTATTATCAATTTTTTCATTACTGTTTAGGCTAATTAATGCTTTGATTGCTTGAGCTATATATTATTATATATAATATATAATATTAATACTATATACAATATAATACTATATACTATATATAATATTAATACAAAACTTTTGTAAAATTATGTTTGAATGCTTTTATATTATTTTAAAACATTTTGGCTTTACATAAACTATTCTATAATCAAAGTTTTTTCACTTATATCTTTAAAACTATTTTTCTTCACATGCTTTGTCTGAGATATTTATCTGCTTCAAAATGATTAATTTCATTTGAATTTCAATCAAATGGTTTTAAAATTTTTGCTGTGTATTGATTGATATTTTATAAATAGAACTGCAGATCATTTTTTAAAAATATTTTGAAAAAAAAAATAACGAATAAGGAAATTGAAATTTTTCTAATTTTTTCGAAATTTTTCTAATTATTCCTATGTATGATAATTCTCATTAATAATTATGGTAATGATATATAATAGCAAAATTGATACATTAGGACTTACAAATGTCATGTTATTGCTCTGAAAATAAAACTAGTTTGATATAATTTGTTTTTGTTACAATTTTATTCTATTGAAATCTTAAAGCTGTTTTCCTCAGTTTGCTTTTTTCCAAAATTGTGTCTGCTACAAAATGTTAAAAGTCAATGACATTCTACTCTAAGTACCTGAAATGTTTTCTGGTCACTCACAAATGCATGCTTAATAGAATTGTAGAGGGATTTGTAAAAATTTTGATTAGAAATTTTTTATAAAATGTAGAAAGTGAAAAAATTCTGATATTTTTCAAAAATTTTGAGAAAAATTTTTTCCCCTCAGAAACTAATGTAAATATCAAAAATCCTATCCCTAATTCTATTAAACACATTGTGAGGTGTCTTCAAAAAATGTTTTTGGAGAAAATGTTGAAAAATATACGAGAAGAAGCATTTTGAAGAAAAGGCTTAATTTTTTTAAAAAAAATTAAAATTTTTAAATTTGTAACTTTTGCACCTGAAAAATATTTTAGAAATTTAAGTTTCTAGACAGTTTACATCTATCTATTACAAAATTAAAAAAGTTTGGTCAAAATTGCAGAAAAAAAATTTGGGTGCCGAGTCCCCTTAACTCAAATAAAAAATCGTTGTCTCAGGCTTTCCACCGTTGTAAACAGATCAAACTTGCGAGCTGTTGACAAGCGGCGATTAAGAAATTCGACCCTTTTTTGTCGCCACATAAGAGAATTATATATATAGATGTTGTACATATTATTTACAAAGGAGTTCGTTTCGGTCAGGGATCTCGTCGCTTAGCTACCATGTCTTCCGTCGATCGGCGCTGCAATCATTTATATCAAAACTCTTCAACCATACCTACACGTTCAATGTAGCAGATGCCCATTTAGTCTCTCATTAGACACTCCTCACCCCACAGAGAAGGAGGATTAGAGGTCTCACTCCGCAATTTGTTCAGCGCCCCACTCGTTAACAAAGAGAACTAACCGCTTCGATACCCGCGCCGTTTCAAACGGACGGAACACCAAGGTTTCTTGTGTTCGATGTCGATCTTCATAAGAACAGGTAAGTTTAATACATGTTTCCTAACTTGTATCAAAGTAGATTTAAATTAATAAAAAATTTGTAACATTTAGTTTCATTTCTTTAATAAAATACGAGTTTAGTATTTTTTTCCCCACATTGACATATTCTGCTTAATTCCTTTGATGGCCACAGATGACATACTGTCTATGTGAAGTGCAATGTTAAAAAAATTTACCATTAGGGTCTATGGGAGTGAGACCTCTGCTTCTTCTCCTCTGTGCCTCACTCATCCTTGTCTCCCAGCAATCCCTCAGGCAATTCCCGCCTACAGCTCATACCCTCGTTAACCACCGATCAGTTCAGACTAACCTCATTTTTGCAGATCCTAACAGTGCCCCTGTCTCTGCAGAATTCTTTTTTAGTTCGTTATCATCGCAACGTATCAACAAAACTCGAGTACTTAAAATTTTATTAGTATTATCTGAGCCCGTTGTCATTCAACAGACTCGTTATAATTAGTATACCAATATATCAGTTTCGAAATAAATTTGGGATTTCTTTATATAAAGGTTTTATTTTATTTTTAAGTGGTAAATAATCTCAAGATATACAATTTGCTTTATATAAAAAATTTCCCCCATGAAAAGCGAAACATATTGTGTTGATGCAGCTAATTAGCCTCAATAATGTGTTCCCTCTCAGTATTTCCAAGGAAATGTGAAAGGGAGTTCGTCCATATCACTTTGGTTTTACTACCACCAAGTCGTGTATTTTTTTGCTCACTGAGCAATGGTCATGTCTGGCTCTTGAAACTAATTTGAATGGCTATAGTACAGAGGTGGGCAATCTGTGGCTCAGGAGCCATATGCGACTCTTTTAATGCATAAATGCGGCTGTTTTAAAATTTGTTAATAATATATTTATAACAATAAAATATTAAATTTAAGGAAAAGAAAAAATTCCTAACAATATTTCATAAAAATTTGCAGATCTTACTATTTTTGTTTAACTCTAAATTCTTTCTTTTGGTGATAACGATTAATCGATCGCAAATTAAAAAGAGCACGCTCGCTCACACTGAATGGCACGAAAACCAAATGAAAATGGTGTATCAGATTCTCATGTGTTCCTCCGTCGAAACCATATCATACAGAGTATAATTTCTCTTTTGCTAATGGCAACAATCGATTTGTTTACAAAACAAAACCAGTAGCCTCCTCCATGTTAGGCATAATTTCATAAGTACATTATTCATTTGGTGTAAAACAACGTTTTCTCGGAAAAAAATAAGTTTAAGACGTAGAGTTCACAATATTTCTTAAAATATAATAGAACTTTGGAAGAAATGCTTAAAAGGAGATCGATTAGAAATGAAGCAGATGGGCTTAGGCGAACCAAAGAACCTTCAGATCAACGTCAAAGTAGTTTACGTAAAAGTAGTTACGTAGTGACCATTATGAAACTTACTATTATGAACATTGTATTTTCGGTACTTTTTCGTTATGCGCACTGAGATATAAATGATAGTCGAAATCACAAATGACTCCGTTTCACCCTCTACCCGTAAGTCCCGATAGCATAGTCGTCAACGCATCACTTTCTTAATCCATCGCTGCGGATTCGATCCTTGAATGGCAAACTTTTTTCCTCAGTGTTTTTCAATCGCTATCCTTAACTTTTTCTTCTTCCTATAATCTTCTAAGGATTTTCGTATCACCTTAAGAGTTTAATTGATTTATTTACTCCTCGAAATTTAAAAACTTTCAAAAAATCTTAAACATTGTTCTTTATTTGGTACATGCATTAACTAAGTTGGAAATAAAAAATTAATTTCTACTTCTTCCCCAGATTTGCACTGAAAGATGTAATTTATACTTTTAAATTTAGATAGTTTCAAATCTGAAGAACATTTTGTAATTACCCTGTATTAAGAGGAAGAAAGAAAATATTCTTTCGCTTTCGATATATGTTCATAATATTAGCAATTTATTTATTTGCTCACCGTGACACCTTGGACCTCATTTCTTTCACAATATAAAGTAAGGGCATGGTAATAAATTGTTTTGTCATCATAAATAAAGGAACACGAGAAAGAATAGAAATGGAATTCTTGGGATCGAGATTTTTGTTGTGCAGTCCATGCCGCTGATGCTAATGCTGAATTTGTTGCTAATAATGAATTTGTCGACGTTTTTTGGAAATGAAATTTTAAAACTGCTATAAAAAGCAATATCATCCGTCTATGAAAATAAGTTTCAAACGAAATGTTTATGAACTGCTTTAAATTTAATACTATTTATGAAACAATATTATGTGGAAAAAAAAGCTACACCATCAGTTTAAAAAATAAATTTTATGAATAAAATGTTTCAAAATCGTTTTCGTTGACATTCACCTTTATCTATGTATATTATATTTTATCAAAAAGCTAGAGATATTTATTCGTCTCGAAGCAAAAATTAAAGAGAAACGAAAATTTTTCGAATGTGAACGAACTATGTATAAGCCAAAGGAATTGTATGTAAAGACAGTTAATAAATTATCTTCACTCAGTATTCTAAAAATGAATTCAGAGGTATAATTTATTGTTGCTCTTCCATAGGTACTTTTAAACCTTATTGCCTTAATTTATTCAATTAGCAAACCTTAGATAACAGCTAAAATTGCTTCCTCTTGGACTTCCAATTTCATTTTTAACTCGAAATTTTAGCAAAAAAGCATAATTTAATGAAAAAGACTATTCAGAAATAAATGTGAATGTGCGTGAAATTTCGTAGAGTCACTGCATTTTATTATCATCATATATGCTTTCTACTCCAGGTATACACTATTGGCTATTTCTTCAACAGTTTCATTTGCCCTCACTTCATTTCACTAAACTTTTGAATATGCACTCTTCTCAATGAATTGTTGTTCCGAATAGCTTTCCTACATGTATACGTACTCATTCCAGTAATTATTTGGTCAAGAAAGAAATAGTGTTTTTCTCTATGTAGCCATTTGTGTTTTAAATGAAAAAAAATGACTTAAGACAAGTCATTTTTAAAATAAAAGGTCATAAAAGGTCCATTTTACAATCTTTTATCTAAAAAAGAAAATTTAAGGAGAAAAGTGGCTTAAAACATGTTCATATTCACTGTTCAAAAATGAAACCCATAATAATTATGCACTTTTAGCTTTTTAAAATTGATAAGATAGCCTTTTTTCAAATCTTCAAAAATTTAAAAAATATTTGCTTTTCCCACCAAAATTTCAAATAACCTTAATTTCAATGATATGTTGTTCAGAAAAGTTTCCCCACATGCATGCATTCTTATTCCAATAATTATTTAGTCAAGAAAGAAATAGCGTTTTTCTCAGTGTAGTCATTTGTGTTTTAAATCTCAGAAAATTTTATTTGTCGTAGAATGACATATCCCATCTCACAACCTTTTAGCTGAAAAAGGACAGTTGAAAGAAAAAAAGTGGCTTAAAACAGGTTCATGTTAACTATTAAAAATTAAAATCCATAATAATTATTTACTTTCATCCTTTTATAAATAGATGAGATAGCCCTTTTGATAAATTTCCAAAATCATTGCTTTTAACAACAAAATTTTAAATATCCCCCTCTTTTCAATAAAATATTGTTCAGAAAAGCTTCGCCATTTGTATACACACTCATTCTATTTATTATTTAGTCAGGAAAGGTATAACTTTTCCTCTGATTAGCTATTTATGTTTTAAACCTCAAAAAATTTAAGATGTCGAGAAATGATATAATAGTTTCACAACCATCTAGCTAAAAAAGGACATATAAGGGAGAAAAATGGATTCAAACGCGTTCATATTAACTATTCGAAATTGAAACAATAATATTTATTTACCTGTAACATTTTAAAATTGATTAGATATCCTTTTCGAACTTTTCAAACATTGTTTCTTCCACCAAAATCTTAAATATGCAATTGTTTTAACGAAATGTTGTCTAGAAAACTTCTGCACATGTAGACTAACTAACTCGAGTTATTATTTAATTAATAAAGGAACAACGTGTTTCTCTGAGTAGCTATTTACGTTTTTTATAACTCGAAAAATGTGATGATATGAAAAATAGATGAGATGAAAAACCCATTTTGCAAAAACTTTGAGCTAAAAAGGACATACAGTATTACGCACACATTCATTCATTTCTCTAATCCAAACTGTACGACTCAAACGCATTTAGTTCAAATTATCTAACTCAAAAAAATTTCGTTGTTTCAGACTTTAAACCAATTAAGAGTTTCGCAGATTGAAACGTAAACAATCCAAACTTGCGAGCTGTTGCCAAACGGTGATTGACAAATTCGGCCTAATTTTGCGTCCACATGAGCGTTGTATATATATAAATTGCACGCTGCCGGCCAATGAGATAGTAACAATGCATGCTGGGAACGTTTACTTGGAAGAAAGCTTCGCTTTAGATCTACGATAGAAAACGCTTGAGGTCATCAACAAAAAAAATATTTAAAAATAAAAAAAGATATTTTAACCGTTCCTGTTTTAAATCAGGGAATAAATGTTCCAGTTATTACATCAAAAAATTTGAAAGGGATACTAAAATTAGAACGTTGGATGCAGATAATAAATTTCAATTCCTAATTTTTTTTGGAAAAATTGACTATTTTTAAAAAAATTCCCCAAATTCAGTAAATTATGTTAGTCGTTCAAAACTAACTTAATAAAAACGATAATTGTTTGTTCTATCCGATGGTGCATCTGGTTCCTTCCTACGATTATCAGGAACGATATTATAGAGAAATGAATGCTCAAAATTACACAAAATACCAATAAATGTTAAATGAAAAATTTTCTGGATTAAGTTTTAAAGTTCAGGCTTAAAGGATCATTGAGTCACCATTACGACTACCTGCGTGCCCAATTTCAGAGCTGTAAGTGCAATATTTTTCGTTTACACATCGCACGCACGCACGCACACGCACAGACACACACACACACACACACTCTCACTTAGGATTTCAAATTAAGGCATTGTAATGTTAACTGGATGAGGTAAAAATGGCTGCTCACAGAAAATTTAAGTCTATTGCTGAATGCCTACGGTGTCATATATATTGGATGAAAAAAAAATCGCACCATTATAAAAATTTGTAATTGTTGTTTGTGTGTGTTATTAGAATTCATTAAATGAATAGCAATAAAACTTAACAATGGAATATACTTCATAGACAATGATGCAAATAAAAAGATACTCTCTCGATTCAAAGGTGAAAAGACCAATTAATATACTTCTCGAATGCCATTTTTTTATTATTTATAACTTATCCTACCACAGCTTAACCAGTCCTAGACCAGTTGTTGCAATTCCCACCCCCTTTTTGTTGTGTTTCGAAATTTTAAATTTAACTCAAATACTGTGAAGACGAGAGCAAATTTACTCTCTCACAGTCTCTTAACCGACCCATCGGAGATCCACGAAAGTTGAAGTGAAGAAGAAAAGTGGAAGTGAAACAAACATAAAGGACTGTTCCCTATCCTCTCTTGCTTCCTCATCACCGATGGAAGCGAAAACCTTTCTGGACTGAATCGGACAATAACATCACTATTGGAGATTAAGCCCTTTTTAGGGCTATGGACTCCATTAAACAACCTGTTATATATGATGCTTTCAAAAAGCAAGAAGATTAATTTGGTGAAGAAATTAATTTCTAACAATAGTACCAAGAAAAATATTTAAAAAAACCATAGGAAAGAGCAAACAAAAGATTTTCCTCATTTTCTGAAGATTAAAATTTTTTTATTATTAGTTTTAGGTCTTAAATGTAAAAGAAAAATAACTTAATTTTAATTATAACGAAATGAAAATGATACTAAAAATCTGTAATTAGAAAAGAAAGTCAAATTAAATTCTGTTAGTCTGTAATAAAAAGTATCCATTTGCAGGTGGTGCAGAAAAAGGTATACGATTTTCTATACCGATTCCTTCCCTGTATTTCGAATAGGTTGGTAATCTTTTCGTTTTTCCCCAAGCCTGTAAAACGGTCATGGAGCACCATCTACATTTCACTTTGCGAACGTCAACTGAAAACTGTGCTTATTGAATTGTTAATGATTACATGTTAATTATACGTCAACCACTGATTGTATTTTGATCTCCTGTTTTGGTCAGACCCTTCAGCATTTGCAAAAATAAAAGAGATACCGAATCCACACCTGCCAACCTCAACATTTGAAAAAGAGGGTGACATTTTCATTCATACATACACGATCACAAATGCGCAGCAGGGCCAACATTTACTTTATTTAACTCATATACAAATAAGGTGGAGGGGGCCTAATGAGACAATCTTTTATTTTGGCTCTATTTTTCTCAATATTTTAATTTAAAAAATGAATTAAAATGTATTTATGTCTAAAAATTGCTTAGCTGAGTTAATAATCTGATCAGTTTTTTAAAAGACACCTTTTTTAGTCCTCACTCTTCCATTTATATTTTATATCTAGACAGTATTACCAATAAAAAGTATTGACTTACCTATCTATATTTCGGTATTTCAGAGCTTGAATTTATGGATTTACATTTCTTCATATTTCTTGATTATAGTTTTCTCATATTTACAGTTGATATATTTACAGTTGTGTTCTATTTACAAATAACTCCTATTTACAAATTACTTGAAAATGTACTTTTATTCCTCTAAAGAAGTTGTTACAGATTTTGCCCTCTTTATAAATTGAACATCCAATTCTCTTTTTAAACAAGGCTCTTGCATTCTTGACTTCGCAGTCAACAAATTTCCGAAAGTCTAATTTCAAAATGAGGATCTAAATTTTGAAGCTAAAGATCCGCTCACGCTGTGCATTGCTGTGTGGGATGGTTAAATTCCATTCATAACTTTTGATAACATTCATATTTTAATTTTCCAACATTTGACCATTGCATATCTGTATTTTTTCTTCTTTTATTTCATTCTTTAATCATCCATCTGAAATGCACAAGATTCATTCTGTAAGGAATCAATAGCTGTGTCAAAGTTCGTATGTTCTAAGGTTAGAAGACAAGGAAACTTGTCAAGAAAAAATTTTAAGCTGGTGAATGAATCATCCACAAGTGAATTAATATCAGCAACTTCAACATTCAAAAGCATATCACTTTTAAAAGGAAATTTACATTTCATATAATCACATACAGTTGTGAAATAGAGTCTATTTATTGTGAAAAAATCCTCTTTTTCACCAGGATTCAAAGTTTCAACAATTTTAAAAGCAGAATAACCAATCACTAAATCAGAATCACTCTTTTGATGATCTTTTTCTTTATAATTTATGTCAACTTAATTTTTAGCTGATTTAACAATGGATGGTAAAAGGATGTTTTTAAAAATTTTTTCAGCATATCCAGTATCAATTTACGTAAAATATACGGGTAAATATGGGGTGTAGTTGACTGCAGTTCGGAATTTGGAATTTCGAACAAAGGCAGGGTGTTTAACAAGAAAAAACACATTGCTTTATTAAAATCTGATGAAATAAATAAAAACAACCTTTCTTCAAACTTGAGATAATCCCACGAGTTTCTGACTTTGAATTCTTTACTTCATGTGATAATTTCATTTTCTTAAGTTTTGATACCTTTGATTCAGATGAAGCAAATGAATCTGTATTCCTTTTGTTTGAATAGCAAGTTTTCTCTTTGGACGCTATATGTTTTTTTCTTCTGAACTTCAGACGCAGATGATGCAACTGTATTTCAACTCCTTTAATCTGAACATGTTTTCTCCTTGGGTACGAACTTTTTTTCCTTCCCAACTTCAGACCTATATGAGCTTAAATAGGACTGATTTAATTTGGGGTATTTATAGTCCCTCAATCCACTAGGGCCTGCTACTGCCATTATTGTGAATTTCTGCTTTTAAAAAGGATGTCAGTGGATTCCATTGCTCAACTAATTTTGCTAAACAACGACTTAAAGAAAGCCAAAGTGTGCACACATGCTTTAAAATTATTCTGATTTCAGCATCATGCATGAATTGAAATTTTTTTCTTTTCCTTTAGAGCTTTTCTCCAGATAAAATTTTTATCAATGAGAAAGTCTTCAATATTTGTAGGGAAACAGGATGCACCCTTCTCAGGAGCTAAATCGATTAGGTGACATGGACAACCAAATGCTTAATTTCATTTGATAAAATGCCTGCAACAACAACAACAACAAAAAATTCTATTATCACTGGTGCATTATCTGCACTTAATGTCAAGCAATTTTCTAATGGAATGGTATTAGACTTCAATTAATTTAATATCAGATTGGCAATATTAACTCTTGTGTTGTCACCTTCTAATGCTTAAGTTGACAGCAAACTTGATTCAAATTTTGGAGTTTCTTCATTGTGGAATGTCACCAGCAGTGGATATAATTTAAAATCACCTTTATTGCTACCATCAGTAAGTAGCAAGGGAAAATGGCACTTTCTTGAATGTAGAAACCATAGCATTTTTCTCAGTTTTTCCAATTTCTGCAATGATTCCTGAGGTTTTTGTACGTGCACAGTCATACTTTTTTGCGGTCTCGATGTTCGGAAACATTTTCCGGAAACACGGTCCAGCATGATCAGCACATGCAATTGGGAGGTTGTGCTTCACAATAAATGCGGTTAATAATGATTCTGCTTGAATAATACCATGATCATTTTGTTTATTCGCAAACTCTATTTTTTTTTATTCATGCCTAATATCCGAGCATTATCCTGATGTTTCTTCCGTACGATACGCTTACAAATGTCATACTTGCGTCCGGAAGCAATTCAAAAATCACACGTGCAAATGGTACAAAATGCATATGATTTATCTGTTTTCGAAGCGATAATAAACGAATATTCCTCGGAATATAGACCATGGTAAATACAGTCTGGTATTTCTTTTTAGATTCCTTCCATGACATCAGATCTGAACTGGTGAAAAAAGAAATACACACAAAAAAAAAGTTTAAAAAATATTTCGGCGATAACTCTAACACGACACGACAAGATCGACAGATGGGATAAATAAATTCCTCCCCGTTTCCATAATTTCACAGAGCATGGCCCGTCGCGCGCTTTAACAAGGAGCGCTATGGAATGCTTTGAGCAGGAGGTGTCAACGGATAAAAAGTTACTTGCACATATCATGAGCTCAGATGATTTAACAAAATTTAGGAAATATGGCAATAGTAGATGTAAGACATGTCCTTCAGCACGCGAGAGGCAATTAAAAATGGACAATGAAGATCTAGAGACATTCTGTAAAATTAATAATGTTATTTATTTAATTCAATGTATAGAATGTTATCTTAATTATATTGGTCAAACTAGCACAGAATTAAATGTTAGAATTAATGGACATAGATCAGCAATTAAGAATTTCAGAAAAACAATTCACATGATTACGAGCTTAGTCATCTCCAGGAACATAGTTTTAAGAACATTGTTATGCGCATCTTTGAAGATAAAATTGTAAATCTTAATAAAAAACTAGATTTGGAAAATTTATACATTTGCAGCCTAAAAATTCTTTTTTCCAAATGGACTTAAGAGCAAAATAAATCGTGAGGGTTGCAGTGAATTTAACAAAATTTGTATTAGCAAAACAATTCAACATTTTAAAAAGTTTTTTGAACGTAGCAAATAATAAGAAAATTAGAGTTAAAAGAGGTTAGGGTAAAAGCGGAAATTTCGTCATTGTAATGGAGGAAATTCAGGAAATATGCAATCTTGACCATAATTAGGAAAATATTAATAAAATAGTAATCGAAAGATGAAATAGTCCATTCCTCAACCTTTTAAGTAAAAATGACATATTAAGGAGACATTCATTTGCCTAAACGAAACTGCAAGACTTAAATTTATTTTGTTCAAACTATTTATCTCAAATAAAAAATCGTTGTGTCACACTTTCCGTCGTTGTAAATAGATCAAACTTGCGAGCTGTTGCGAAACGGCGATTAAGAAATTCGATCCTTTTTTTTGTCGCCGCATAAGAGAATTTTATATATAGATGTTGTACATTTTATTTACAAAGGAGTTCGTTTCGAAAAGACAGGGATCTCGTCGCTAAGCTACCAGGTCTTCCGTCGATCGGCGCTGCGATCGTTTATATCAAAACTCTTCAACCGTACCTACAAGTTCAGTGCAGCCCGACTCAAGTGAGACATCCCTCAAGCGTTGTACCTCTACAGCTCATTCCTTTGCTTAGTTCAGACCACAGAGAAGGATTAACCTCATTTCTGTAGAACCTAAGAACCTGTCCACAGTTTAAAGCGCATGGGAGGAAATCGCGGCCGAAGCATTCTTCTTTATTTCGTTATCACCATGAAAAAAAAACGTATTAACAACACTCGAGTACTTGAAGTTTTATTATTTTTGATTTCAGCCTCGTTGCATTCAACAGGCGTTTTATAAGCATTAGCGGTAATTGGATTAAAATAACATGTCGGGTTTCATTTATATAAAACATTTGTTTTATTTTTAAGTGGTATTCAAGATTGAGATTTTCAATTCGCATTATATAACAGATTTTCCCACGAAAAGTGGTTGACATATTGTGTTGATGCAGCAAATCAGCTTCAATAATGTGTTTTTTCCCTCTAAGTTTTTCCAAGGAAATATGGACTTACTATCATATTGGTTTTACTACCACCAAGTCGTGTATTTTTTTGCTCACTCTGAGCAATGGTCATTGTTGGCTCTTGAAACTAATTTGAAGGGCTATAGTACAGGGGTCGGCAATCTGCGACTACTGAGCCATATACGGCTCTTTTAATGCATAAATACGCTCTTTTAAAGTTTGTTTATAATATATGTATAACATTAAAATATTAAATTTAAAGAAAAGAAAAATTCCTAACAATATTTCATAAAAATTTGCACAACTTACTGTTTTTGTTTAGCTCTAAATTCTTTCTTTTGATGACAGCAATTAATTGATCGCGAATTGAAAAAAAACACGCTAAATAGTACGAAAACCAAATGAAAATGGTACATCAAATTCTCATGTGTTCCTCCATCGAAACCATATCGTATAGAGGATGATTTCTAATTTGCTAATGGCAACAATCGATTTGTTTACAAAACAAAACCAGTAGTCTCCTCCATGTTAGGCATAATTTCATAAGTACAGTATTCATTTGGTGTAAAACAACGTTTTCTCGGAAAAAAATAAGTTTAAGACGTAGAGTTCACAATATTTCTTAAAATATAATAGAACTTTGGAAGAAATGCTTAAAAGGAGATCGATTAGAAATGAAGCAGATGGGCTTAGGCGAACCAAAGAACGTTCAGATCAACGTCAAAGTAGTTTACGTCAGCAAACAGAAAATCGTAAACTGTGATGATCATTATGAAACTTACTATTGTGAACATTGTATTTTCTGTTTGTTTTTTTTTTCGTTATGCGCACTGAGATACAAATGACAGTCGAAATCACAAATGACTCCGTTTCACCCTCTACCCGTAGGTCCCGATAGCGTAGTCGTCAATGCATCACGTTCACAACCCAGCGTTGCGGATTCTATCCTTGAATGACAAACTTTTGTCCTTAGTGTTTTCACTCGATATCCATACCTTTTTCTTTCTTCTATAATCCTCTAATCATTTTCGTATCACCTTAATAGTTTAATTGATTTATTTTTAATACTTGAAAATTAAATCTTTCAAAAAATCCTTAAACATTGTTCCTTATTTGGTACATGAATTAACTAAGTTAGAAATAAAAAATTTAACATCTACTTCTTCCCCAAATTTGAGCAGAAGAATGTAATTTATATTTTAAAATTTGAATCATTTCAAATCTGCAGATAATTTTGCTATTACCCTGTATTAGGTGAAAAAAAACTTTCTATATATGTTCATAATATTAACAATTTATTTATTTATTTGCTCTTGAAACCTTGGACCTCATTTCTTACACAATATCTAGTAAGAGTGTGGTAAGAAAATGTTTTGGCATCATAAATAAAGGAACACTAGATAGAGCAGAACTGGAATTCTTGGGATCGAGATCCTTGTTGTGCAGTCCATGTTATTGATGATAATGAACTTGTCGACATTATTTGCAAATAAAATTTTAGAACTTCTATAAAAAGCAATATCATCCGTCTATGAAAATAAGTTTCATACGAATTGTTTATGAACTGCTTTAAATTTAATACCATTTATCAACCAATACTATATGGAGAAAAGATATACCACCAATTTAAAAAATATGCTTCTTTTAATGAAATGTTTTAAAATTTTTTTCTCGTTGACGTATCCCCTCCATCGTGGTTTAAGACGTCTTTCTGTGAATCATCCTTCCTGTTGTGATATGCGTTCTCGAATAGTGATGGGTCAGATTCGTTTCTTTTGCGGACTCGGATCCACGGATCCGAGTCCGGCTGCGGGTCCGGATCCGTGGATTCGTTCCGACTCCGAAAAAATGGATTTATAGCCCATAATTACTTTTAATAATCTTTATTATTGAACTCATATTTTAATATAATTATGAATCATAATTAATAACATAATAATTTTAATTAGATAATTAATTGCATTGGTATTAATTTTAATTAATAATTATAATTAGATAATTAATTATATTAATTATAATTTTAACAATTAACTTTAATTATTATTAATTATTTTTTAATTAACATTTCTGTTAATTATTTAAAATTTCGTTAGTGAATTTAATGGAACTTTGCAAAAATCTTCAGAATTTTGACGCTTTTGATTTCTATTATCTGGTTAGGACTTCCCATGAATATCATTTAATTTGATGGAAACAATATATTTACTGAAGCGTTCAGTAATGAAATTTAAGCTCAGATTTCTTTCTAATTAAATATCAAGTTTTCAATCTTGATGAGCTCCATACAGTAAAAAATATTTTAATCATTATCAAGGAATATTAAACAACTCTTTGCAGTTATCAAAGATCTACTGCTGTTAAAATCTGTTATTAACTACATTGATAAAATGTAATTTTTTAGTGAATTTCAGGCAGTTGAATCAAATGCTTTTAAATTTTGAGCAAATTATGAATGTCATTTAAATATGCCTTTCTCAAAACGTGCATGCATGGCAAGGTCGGTAGAGCGCCGTGTTACGAATCCCATTGGCTCGGGTTCGAGCCTGAGTCTTTCTTTCGCGGTTGCTGCAAGGCTAATGTTTTCGAGAATTTGAATTTAGGATATTCTCTTTTTATAATATATATTCAGCTTCTTATTCTATTTTACTCTTTTATTTCCAAACCTAATTTATTATTAGATAAATTTTTAATAATTCCTAGTGTCCAAAATCAAAAGGTATAAAAATATTTTTCGATGGCCTTTAAATTACTCAAAAGGAAGAAATATTATTTCTTAATAATTTCTAAATTGCGTTTCTAATTGTTGACTTATCTTAAGCATGTATAATAAAAATTCTTGACTATTTGAAAATGTCCAGGCTCAAAATTTTCTTTTAAATGGTTTTTTTTATATAAAATCCATTAATTTCAATTTATCGAGATTTAACTAATGAAAAGATTTTTGATATTGTAATCTTGAGTAAAGAATAAAAAATTATAATTATTTTAATTATAATTATTATTATTTATTTTTACTAAGAAGTATGTCAAAGAAGGTAGTTTAGCAATTTTTATAATATGTTGCGAATGCAATTTTTTTCTGTTTAGGAGAGAAAGCTATTTTGATAGTAGATAAATTAATTCAGAAAATACAAAAACATTGTATTAGCATTGGAATCTTTACTTAATTTCAGTGCAGTTGTTCAGAACACCAACAACTAAGTGAAAAATAGATTACAGAATTCCATTTTATGGAAACATTAAAAAAATATTGTAAAATGCAACAAAAAGATATGCCATTTCAAATTAAATAATAGCATGTAAAAATAGTAAAATTTTCGTATTAGATACAAAACAATATGATATGGAATACAAATATATAATTAAAACTGCATAACTGCATTGAGATGCAATTTTTTGAATTCGGGCAACCTTATTGAATTAGCTTCGCAGAGGGTTAAATATGCAATTACGATTTATAAAACGATATTTTGAAATTAGAAATTTATTTTTAAATACTAAGCATATAAACTATTATATTATTGAAATAATAAATTTTTACAAAAGCTTTTAATCTATTCAACATAGGTTTGAAGAGCCACAAACATCGTATTCAACAATGTCCCATATGTACACACATGAGATTAATTTATTACAAAATTGTATAAAACGTAGTGTAAGAGCTTTACAAGAAAAATATAAAAAACCCACTTTAATTTTAATATTTAAAAATAAACTTGTTATTTGAAGATTTTTTCTTAATACATTTTTTGTAATTAAACGAATTTCGAATTTTATAATATGCTCTCTGTATGTGCGTTTCACTTAAACAGACTTCCTTTGAAAAAATAAAATTAAATAATTCTATTAAAAAATGGCAGACAGACATTCATTGAGTATTAAATGACTGATCGAAGAAAAGGTTATGACCTTCTTTCATCAATTCTTATTCTTATATTTTTCCCCAGCACTCGTTTGTACTCGAAATAGAGAAAATTTTTCTTTATTTCAGATTCAAACGTTTACAGCTATCTTTGGTATTTTCTTGAAATCAATTTCTTGTAAATTTAAGAAATATTAAAAATACATTTCCGAATATGTAAAACAATAAATGACTAAATCATGGTTCCATTTATTGTTCATGTAACTTTTTTGTTCTCTCAAACTTTATTGTAAAAAAAGGCGGAAGAAACTTTATAATAAAACAGCGATTTAATTATTTGCATTGCAACTATAAATTGTTTTAAAGAATAATATTCTTTTCTTGAAAAAAGAAAGAAGTTAAATAAATAAGCTTATAAATACGAATATTAAACTTTTTTTGGTGTTTAGAATGAAATACACGACTCAATATTCATGAAACGGATATTCTTAGAAAAATTAAAAAAAAGATTGACAAATAATATGTTTTCCTTCACTGTATTGTAAACTACATTACTGATGACATGTAAAAAATATTAATCTGGATTTTATGTTAATATTTAAATTTCGTGTTATACAATACATTTAAAAGGTTTTAATAATTGGATGGATTTTTATGCATTTCACAAAAAGTGTTTAAAAAATGACTGAAATGAATTTAATCAGCAGCAATAAATTTAATATATCACCTTTATCATAGAAAGAATTCATAATAATTGACAAAATAATTTTGTGAAAAAGTATCAGGTAAGCTAATATTAGTTGCTTCAATCGATAGTTTCCTGTATCAGATTGCTCTATTGTTATATTTTCTGTCAACTAAATGAAGAGCAAACATCTTATATTAGACAAAATATTCCAATGCGATGCTGGCTTTTAAAAGCCATTTCTTAAAACCGCAAATGACCAGACCTCTCCTCCACTCCCTGTCGTTTCATTGTTCACAATTGATGTCGCCGCGCGGAAGCGGAGGGCCTCCATTTCCTGGAATTTCTGTAAAGGAATATGGGATTTCATTCTGTTTCCGTGAATGAAAAACTACCCGGTCTTCTGAGACACAGAAATTATCACTTTTGCCGGGCTTAGAGAGTTAAAAAATAACATAAACTCACTAAAGTTTTGACTCCATGGTGCCCCCAAGTGCACATTCGCTATTCGCTTTTTTTATTAATAGATATGTATAGGAAAACAGCCTTTAACCACCAGGTTTCTATCTATTTGTTATAAATCCGGATAAGCGCTGTAAGAACCATTAAACAATGCAAGTTTTGGGACCCCCTTTTCCTCAACAACTTCTACCAAATAATTTTTTATTGATTTATACTTAATCTCCGTATAAGCAATTTTTATTTAGCAAATATTACTAAAAACAGAAATAAAGAAACATTTAATTGCAGGTCACATTCGAGCTCATTTCAGTTTCTCGAGTATAAAAAATTGAGAATATAAATTTTAAAGTAATTTCAGACAAATAATGAAAAAACTTTAGAACTTTTTCAGCAAAATCTAACAATCTAAATACTCTAATACAAAGTTTTACAGGACTGTTGGCTTATAAGTGAGTCAGCTGAATGAAAAAAAAAGGTCTGGAACACACTGATATGCAAACTAATCTGAAAACTTGGAAAGAAAGTTCAGGAATTTAAACGATACTCAAATTCAATTTGAATAAGTTCAAGTACGCGCCTCTTGTAAATCAAACGAAGTAAAGATATCACTTAACTCCTCTCCAAACTTCCACGCCACACCAGCGGGAAAAGTTCAATGACTGGCATTTTCAGTATGTGTGGAAAAATGAAAATGGTGAATAGTTTTATAAAAGTCATTTCTAAATTTCAAAATCCATCTCTAATCTAAAAACATATGGATTTGCGTATATAGATAAGTTAAAAGGTTTTTATGAACAAATTTGGAATAAACTCCAAGATTTTATTAGACAGATTACAAGTAATTCAAACTTGAATTGAGAGCTGATGCTGTCATAAAACTGATAAGGTTGAATTACGGTTTTAGCTAGTTTATGTTGGCTTCTGAGAGAATGAACCGCATATAGTGAATATCAGAGATGGCTTCAGTACTATTTTTCTCTCTGTCTGTAACAAAGAATGGTCGAAATAATGAGAAAAGTATAGAAAGATATATATTACATGATACAACTTCCAGTTCATTATTCTGATGGAAAATTTTTATCCTGTTATAAACTGGATTTATTTTCAGCTATATTTCTGAGGTTATGTAAGTTTATGAACTCCAACAAACCTTCATAACTAATCCAGATATACGGATCTCAAGGATAACTAATGATTGTAAATTTACAAATAAAATACTTTGGAAATGCTAACGTGTCAAAAACAACAATGCTTATCTAAAAGAGAATGTAAATTTCCTATGTTCGAATCAGACCGAACAACGCTATAAATGAAGCTTTTCAACTTTTCAGTTTGCAACTGTAGTGAATCAGAACATATTAGGATGGTGAGCATAACTTGAAATTTTTGACTTTATAGTTGCAAAAATCCAGGTGTTCTAACCATTTTACTAAACTTTTAATTGGGGGAATAATTAAAATATAAATAGAAAGAGAGCCGATCAGTTGAGAAAGGTGAAATTTCGGGGATAATCTGGCACTGTGGTGGTTAATATTAAAAAGCCACGAAATGAGTTGCGAAACTCTTTGTTCACGCAGATTGCAGGTGAGAGGATTTTAATTAAAATGACGGCAGATGGTCATGAAATTGAGTTAGAGCACCAGGACTACTTTTAAACTAGAAGTCTTAGCATGTTCTATGAAATCAGCTTGTTTACCATAGCCTAAGTGTGAAAAAGTAAAAGAGGCTTAAAATAGCGGAAGAAAATTTCAAAGTCCGTAAATAGGATAAAAATACAAAAAAAAAAAAAAAAA
>BGPR01009356.1:0-19384 GCA_013235015.1 Araneus ventricosus | reverse complement strand
GATTCATTAAAACATGAATAGAGAGAGGGACAATCAGTTGAGAAAGGTAAAAGTTTGGGGATAATATGGTACTATTGTAACTAATGTTAAAAAGCACGAAATGAGTTTATAAACTCTCTGGTCATGCAGATTGAAGGGGGGTGATTTTAATTAAAAGGGAGACAGATGGTCATGAAATTGAGTTAGAGCACCAGGACTACTTTTAAACTAGAAGTCTTAGCATGTTCTATGAAATCAGCTTGTTTACCATAGCCCAAGTGTGAAAAAGAAAAAAAAGGCTTAAAAAAGCGGAAGAAAATTTTAGAGTCCGTAAATAGGATAAAAATACAAAAAAAATTTTGAAGATTAAAAAATCTGAACGGAACCGTGGTGTTTATGATAGTTAACAAAATTGTGCTGTTTCTGGTTCTTCATTTATAGAATTACAAAAGATAAAGTCATTTTAATTAGCGTTTAATTAGGGCGGAATGATTAAAACGTTTCCAAAATTAAAATATGTTGTGAAAGATGCGGAGATGTGAAAACATGATGCAATTACAAGAAATATTATTTTTTTGTTTTTCAGGATTTTTTAAATATTATAATAATTTTCTCTAAAATTAGTATATTATATTGATTCTGAATCGGAATCAGTAATTCAGAATCCGTGGAATTAGAGTGAATCCAATTCCGATTCACGAATCCGATTCCGCGGATTCTGCGCGATTCCGACCAAAAGGAATGAATCCGCTAAAAGGAACGAATCCGCCGATTCATCATGAATCCGATTCCGCGGATTCGGCGGATTCGTTCCTTTTAGCGGATTCGTTCCTTTTGGTCGGAATCGGATCCGGTCGCTCCTTTTGAGGATCCGGATCCGCGGATTCGTTCCGGAGTGAACGACACATCACTATTCTCGAATGATAATGACGAAGGCTGGGACACCGGGATAGGGATGACGAATACTTTACGAACTGTTATTTTCTACGTAATATTATAAAATCACAAATACCAGTGATGAATACTACTGTCAAAAAGGTGTGATTTGTATAGAATGTACGCAAAGCGCTTTTTTTTATTTTAATTTCCTTTCTTAATTTAATTTTGCGAGATTTTATTTTTAGTTCTATATACTATCAATAGATGGCGCCATCAAAAGCATGAACTACCTTCCCCACACAAGGGGTCATCACTACAACCCAACCCGTTGAAACAGAGTCTTCACCAGTGACCTTCCAGATAAGCAGGTGACGCTTCACCGCGCAGATAACCATACCCAACTTGTCTGGTATTATATCACATTTCGCCCCCCCCCCCCCATCGTGGTTTAAGACGTCTTTCTGTGAATCATCTCTCCTGTTGTGATATGCGTTCTCGAATGATAATGTTGCTTTTGTAATTCAAAGCTTTGTCGGGAATTCAAAGGAGCAAGTATTCGTTTTTCTCTTTGATTGACAGAATAGTGGTAATTGTATAAAAAAAAGAATACAAAGAGAAAGGTAAAGATCCCATACTCTGTGATAACAACGAAAACTGCGACTGTGACGTCGTAGGATGGCTTCTGTGGTTGATTAATATTGATTGTGATTGTGACCCGTGAACTCAAGTTCCAACATCTGTTTCTACAAGAATTTTTCCTGGCGCCATCTGTTGACAATATAAAGAACTAAACATTAAAACTTGATAGAAAGTATTAAACAATAAGTAGAAATAATAACAGTTTTTTATTTGAATTTTTTAGAACACTTTACTTATACTTAATAAGACCTTTTGAAAATTAAAAGTGTGATTGAAATAACAGTTATTTGGAATAGATATTTGAAAATAGCAATAGTAAAACTATTTGTTACTCAAAAAATCGTGGATTATACATCCCTACACCGGAGCAGTGTTTCTTGACATCGCTAAAGCGTTTGCCAGGGTCGGGACAGACGGCATGTTATACAAACTTATCATGATGCGGATCCCTGGAGGTATAGTTAGGGCTCATGGCTACCTACCTACGAAGAAGGCGCTTTGGCGTACGATTGGGGAGTAATCTCTCCTCGGAACGCACAACAGACGCCGGAGTAGTTCAGGGATTCAAGATTGGACCAGTCTGTTCAATATTTACGTAAACGACATTCCCAGCCCCAGGATCTGCCAGACCCGATTATGTGTATTCGCTGACGACACTGCCGTCATGAGCACCGGTGAGTCCAATGACGTGATGGCTGAACTCAATAACTACCTGGAACAACTAGGAAAATGGCTAATAAGTTGGAAAATAAAAGTAAACGCTGACAAAAGTCAGGCCGTCTATTTTACGAGGCGCAGAAAGGTCCCAGATCCACCAAAGCTCTACAGAAAGGCAATGAAATGGAGTAAAGACACCAAATTCCTTGGGGTAATGCTTGACTCTCGTCTAACTTATGAAAAGCATATTAACAACATCAACAGAAAGGTTAGAGTAGCCAAAATTTATCCTTTAATTGGCAGAAATTCTAAACTTTCTCTGAGGAACAAGCTACTCTTATATAAGACTATTTTTCGTCCAATAATGAATTATGCTTCTCCAGTGTGGGGAGATGCAGCTAAAACGCATACCCAAAAACTTGAATCTGCACAAAACATCATTGCACGGCAGATAACAGATGCACACTCCGGTACATCCTCAAAGACTTAGGACTTACCTCAATAGAGTTACTTATATAAAAAACTTGCACTCAAATTCTTTCATAAAATAGATAATCATACAAATGAAGCCATAAAAGAAATTCCCAGCTATGACCCAATTAACCCCAGGAAGAAAAGGCGCTCCTGGACACTTCTCCTTTCAGATACTTAAACAGCAAGGCACCACGAGCAAAGGAAAGCCACACATCAGGAAGCAGAGAAGTCACCAAGTGACTAACCAGTCCTTGTTAGGACTTAATTGGAAAGTTGAAAAACCGAACACGCAGCACGGAGATCCTTGAACCGTCTTTGGGACAGGACATGGCAAGCAGACACACCGAAGAAACGAACTCCAACAGTAAGTTCATTAGGTATTTTTTTACGTGTGTGTGTGTGTGTGAATGGTGTGTGAAAGAATGAAAGAATGAATGCTGAAATATGTATGCTATTAACCTAACTCTCTATCTTGCAGCAATTCCCCCTCATATAACTATATTGATTCTGGTTAAATTAATACTTATATAAGGTTTAATGTTACTAAAATTGTCTAAGATTGTGTGAAAGTGTCGAAGATTGTGGCCGTGCGCTTCGCACCCCCATCACTGTCCGTTGCTTGATATCATCGCCCAAAATTTAACCATTAATGATTAGGAACAAAAATAACTACAAAGAAAAGTTAAAGAAACTAAATAACAAATTTGGCAAAGTAAATGCCGTATTGGCAAATGAATATATTAAAGTCTACCCTTAGACGACACGCGAGCATAGAGATATGCAAAATTTCTGTAGAGAGGAACAGATAGAATGTTACGTCATTAGGCCACTGAGCGAAAGACCATTTATGGAAGTAATCAAAGGTTTACATCGTGACACGGATATAGAAGAAATTGAATCTAAGCTCACTATAGCTCTCCCAGAAATAGAAATACTAAAGGTAGGTCAACTAAACAACGTAAGAACGAAGTCCCCTATGGAAATTCTTATGATTGAGCTTAAGAAAAACGGTTGATTGGTTAAAAATCATGAAATTTAGAGCTCCATAAGGTTCAGTTTTAATCTCTGAAGAGTGGGATTTTTTTGTTTAAAACGTTAGATTGTCAAGAATATTTTACTTAATATGACTGATAGGACCGGGAAATCGGATAAAAAGTTAGAATTCGTAATTTTTTTCAGAAATATATTTAGTCTCTCAAAAAACATGTATTATTTTCCCCTTTATTTAACACATTTTTCCGATTGGAACTATATGTGTATCTCTAATTATTCAGAAATTAGCTATTGGACCACGATAAGTGTGGAAACCCTATAACTCCATCACAATAGAGAACGGACTATACAAAAGATGGTTTCACCCCTACTGGAGCAATGTGCCGAACAATATTGATATGATATCTCTACAATGTTGATTCAAAATCTTGCAGCAACATCGAAGAGACATAGCAGAATATCTTGCAGTAATAGAGACAGCATTGAATTGCTCCCCTAACTCCGAAACTGACCTTCGGAGCAGTTGTTCGCCTTTCATACATTAATGAGGTGAGGGATCAAAGTTTCTGGAAGGAACTTTCATCTCCGTGCCTCGAGATGTCGCGTTTCCCCAAAAAAGCATTCGGCGTCCAATCTGGTAACAGTGTCAGCAAGTCCCAAAATCGCCGTAACACTGTTTCCCTCTTCGAAAACTGCACGTGTCAGGTAGTCAATCCAAGAAAAAAATTGAGGATGCATATTCCATAGAACGGAGCCAGTCTGTCAACATGTATGGATGGTCTTCTAGTCCAGTCAAAGAAGGAAAGATAGAAAAAGAAAATGTCATAGTTTTGAAATTTGGCACAGTTGTCGGGTGTGGTGTCCTAAATGACATACTAAAAGTCCCAGCCGGTGGGGGTGCGCGGGGGTACAGAGGGGTTTAAAGGAGCGTTTTCAGTTTTTCTTAAATATCTCGAAAACCATGGGTTCTATAAAAAAACATTCAGTTACAAAATTAAACTTAATTAATTTAATTAATTAATTTCGCACAAAACAAGTCCTAATTTATTTTTGTAGCATATAATTTAGAAGATACAGGGGGATTTAAAAGTTAATATTTCTAAAATTCCTTATTGTAATGGTAAAATCGATTAAAAGTGCTGAATCAACAACCCTCACAATAACCTCATGCCTATATAATAATTATACAAGGGTAGTATTGCATGTGTCGGAAAGGGGGTAACAAACCTATTTGATGAACACTTATGCTCCCTTCCTCCCCTCACATCTGTTCCCCTTCAAGAGTTTCCTTCTACTCGTAGTCCAGTACAGGAATTGTAAATTTTAAAAAAGATGTTGTTTTTAAATTCGAAATTCGGCACAGTTGTTGGGGAGAGTGCTCTGAACAACATAGTAAAAGTCCCCGCTGATTGAGGGTGCTCAGGGGGTACAGGGGGTTGAAATGGGGGATTTCTCAGTTTTTCTTAAATATCTCGAAAACTATGGATCCTAGCAAAAAGATTAATAATAAAGTTAAACTACATTAAATTTCCTGCAAAACTAGTCCTAAATGTTTTGTAGAATGAAATTTTAGAAGATACAGGGGGGCGGGGGTTTAAAAGTGAATATTTCAAAAATTCCTTATTGTGATGGTAAAATCAATTAAAAGTGCTGAAGCAACAACCCTCAGAAAGACCTCATGCCTATGCAATAATTATACGAGGGTAGTATTGTATGTGTCGAGAGTAGTAAGGGTATCAGGAAGGGGGAGACAAGCTATTTGATGAACAGTCGTGTTCCCTTCCTCCCCTGACATCCGTTCCCCTCCACTAGATCCCTTTACTCAGTCTTTACGTACTGTTAACGCTCGAAATGAGTATATTTAGACAGTATAATCTAAATCTACATAAGTTTTAATATTAAGTATAAGCTGAGTTTAACTTAAAAGCTCTCAACCAGTCTGTCACAGTTCGACAGAAACATTTTCTGCCATTGAAGAAATAAGACCAGGCATGTTCAATTACTAACACAGAAAATGGCTGCTAAAGGAACTGAAACGAGACTCTCTATAGGGGATGCTGATACTTATATTGTGATATCTGGGTTATAGAAAGTAACTTCTCATTCCAAGGGAAAGTCGTAGACCTAGTCGTGTTATTGATTGCTTTGGCACCACCAGAAAGTAACATTTATTTTATGAAGCCTGGCAAAGGAGAAGTCGAAGCTAAACTATTTTTTAGAAAAAAGCTTCAGAAAGAACTTTCTTTTGCAAAAAACCATCCTCCTTTTCCATACATTCCGTGGCTGCTACATTACACCGGATATTTATAGAAAAAGCAAAGCACTACAGTTACATTATTCAAAAATCAACTAAACCAGATAAAAATATTGCTGACATCTTTTATAACCCCTCATCAACACCAGATAATATCTAACAGCCGGTGAGAAGATGTTCCTAGTACAAAGCTGTTGCTGGTGAACATAATTTGAATAACCGTAGGTATGCAACATTTCTCAAACCATCAACCAAGATCAGAGCCGATATTTCCTCAATTCCTTTAATAAAGGAGCGGCGGAGCAAAACACGTTTAGCAATGTGTTTCTGTTTTGGCACCTTTGATGGTACCAAAGGTGTACCTCTAGAAGAAGAGGATGCGCTCGAACTTGGTCACACACTAGAAAAACATGGTGAAATTTAATTACGAGCAGGTTTAAAAATGGGTTATGCATATATATATATATATCTTCTTTACAACTATTTATACTTATATATTATATACAACTTTCTTTCATAGAAATAAAACTAACATTTTCAACCACTTATTATAATCATGTACTATTTCAAACTGTTATAATATTCTAAACTATTCATTCTAAGAACAATGTGTAGGACTATTTTTATAGGAAAGGTAATTTAGTTTCATTTTTTACTTAAGTTTTTTTCGCTTGGATCCATAGTTTTCGAAAAATTTAAGAAAAACTGAGAAATCCCCCTTTACACCCCCTGTACCGCCTGAGCACCCTCCACCAGCGGGGACTTTTAGTATGTCGTTTAGGGCACTCTCCCCAATAACTGCGCCGAATTCCGAAATTCAAAACTACATTTTTTTTAACATTTACAATTCGTTCACTGGATTACGAGTAGAAGGAAACTCTTGAAGGGCAACAGATGTGAGGGGAGGAAGGGAACATAATTCTTCATCAAATGGGTTTGTTACCCCCACTCCAACACATGCAATACTACTCTTGTATAATTATTATACAGGCATGAGGTTATTATGAGGATTGTGGATTCAGCACTTTTAAACGATTTTACCATTACAATAAGGAATTTTAGAAATATTAACTTTTAAATCCCCCTGTATCTTCTAAATTATATGCTACAAAAATAAAATAGGACTTGTTTTGTGCGAAATTAATTAATTAAATTAATTAAGTTTAATTTTGTAACTGAATGTTTTTTTATAGAACCCATGGTTTTCGAGTTATTTAAGTAAAACTAAAAACGCCCCTCTTTAAACCCCCACCGGGGCGACTTTTACTATGTCGTTTAGGTGCCAAATTTCAAAACTAGGCAATTTTTTCTTCTACTCGTTGATTTTTGGCCTTCGTTGACTGGACTATATAAGTGTAGAGTCGTTATCTTCAATTTAGATTAGTCATCCTTATAAACTACCTTAGAAACAGGACTTTCCGGGTCAAGCTCAATAACACGCTCTCCGATATTGGAAGTATAAAAGCCGGAACTCCACAGGGAAGCATCCTTAGTCGACTACTCTATACAATCTACACCTCTGATTTCCCCAAGACCAACCAAATAATGAATTGCTTCTTTGCGGATGATAATGGCATCTTATCCCAAGGTAGCACCATAAATTATGTCATCTACACACTTCAGAAAGGCCTAAATACATAAAGAAATGATGCACGCTTTGGCGTGTTGCCATCAACATAGACAAAACCCATGCAGTCATGTTCCTTAAAGGTACATCCAGGAAAGAACTAAAAACTCTCTCGTTCTTTGATGAAGATCTCACTTGGGACAAAGAGGTCAAGTACCTTGGGCTAATCCTAGACGACAAGCTCACCTTCAGAAGCCATCTTAAATACAACACAGAGAATTTCTGGACCAAAGTTCACCTGCTCATCCCACTTATTGGAAGAAGATTTCCTCTTACACTAGAAAACAAGTTGCTACTTTTCAAACAAGTTCTGAGACCTATCGTCACGTATGCGGCGCAAATTTGGGGCCTCGCAGCATTTTCCAACCGTAGAAAAGCACAAATCCTCCATAACAAAATCCTTAGAATCATAGTCAATGTTCCCTGGTACGTTAGAAACAGTGTCATCCACAACGATCTGAAGATTGAAACTATAGATGAATTTATTAAAGAACTCTCCAGGAACTTCTTCCAAAAACTTGTAAACCACACCAACCCTACTGTCCTGGATCAACTCAATTATACCCATAATAATGGAAAATATGCCTTTCCTTATGCCACTACAAAATGGTCCACCCCTCTTAAGCCTCCATAGTTCGCTCATGCTACCTTGCCCCGCTGCATCATACTCTTATTCTCCCATCGTTGCACTTGAATTCCATTTTCCAGCCCATTCCCCTCATTTGCCTGACAGGTTTTAACACGTACCCCATCTGATTTACCATTGGTGAAGTCTATGTTCCTCTAAATCTCTTAGCACTCATTCTGAGTAAAAGTGTCTTAGGCACTAAAACTCATAGCCATCCAATTCATGTTCAATTTAGATAGTGAGTGGTGGAATTCATCACACTATTTTATGCGACATACTGCACTGCACAATATTATTTATTTCTTTATTAACTACGCCGAACCACTCACCCATAAGGTAGGGAGCGGTTTAACAGTCGACGGGGAAGAAACACAATATTATTTATTTTAGAAACAAATAAGATTATTTAGGAAGTTATTTTACCCGTCATGTTCCTTAAATCGAATTTAAGACAGCACTCAGAAGCGCCACCTAAAGGAAAAGTTTGAAACTCCATTTTTTTTTTTATACGAGATTGATGATTTTTTTTTTTCATTGAGGCTGATGTTCCAATATTTATTTGACTGTCACTATAGCGTTAATGTTATGATCTATCGCTATGATCTGTGCAACGATATACTCTGTGCATGGTGGAATGTGGCTGTCCGTCCTCAGATTTCAAAATAAAAATGTTAGAAAACTGCTCAGGGTAAGATCTGTCTGAAATTATTCTTCATTAATTGTTTAAACTAAGGCAGAATTTAAAAATAGAAGCATACCGGACACCGGACGGTTGAATAAGGTAATTACCTATACAAAGACTAAGCAACTTCCAATGCTTCTTCCTAACGACCGTCGCTGTCGTTTCATGGACTCACAACACCCCCCATCGCCCACAACTGTCCCTCCCGCAAAGTCAGTATCGTATATTGAGCGCCCTTTAAGGGCTATGGGCTCCAATAACCAACCCGTTGATTCAGATTTCTGTTTAAGAACAGAAGCAATCAAATAAAACAATTTAATCGTAAGAATTTCCCTTAAAAACATTAGCGTATACTGAGTGCAAGCTAACGTATGTAGAGGGCACTACGGGCGGAATCTAGCTCATTCTTGTAAATACATGAAAAGAGCTTCAAGCCTCCTTGAGCTGAATCCTTTGCAAGCCAGGCGGTGTGTGCTTTTAGTTGGAATATGCGTGTGTAGATGAAAGAACTCGCACTGTGAGTTTGGAGAAATTTTTGAGGACACTAGCATTTGCATTACGTTCAAATTGTTCGAAAGTATGCGTATAGCGTCTGCAGTTTGTTACAGTAGTTACAGAAGAAAAAGCTTGGCGGTAAAAGCATTCGAAAATAAGAAATTTATCAAGCACAATTAATCATATGAGAACAAAAATTATTCTTTTGTGTAAAAAATTTCCGAATTGAGTTTTAAATATAGCACCACTGCAAAACTTGCACAATATACAATGATGCGGGAGAAATATATCGTACTTAACCTTCTCAGTTTTACTTTAAAATGTGAAACTTTATTTCAAAACGAGAAAATTTATTTGTGAAACACTTCTATACAGAGCCAGGGATGATAAGTTTAAAGGAAACTTGATTAAATTAACTAAAATATTGTAAGTAATATTTCCTTTTCAAAGTAAGCTATGAGCGATTGTATTTTTAATTTGCATTCATTTGAAAGTAAATTTTTCATATAAAGTGCATCATAAAAGAACTAAAAAAGTTTAGGATGAATACTTTCTTATATAGAAAAAAAATCTGACCACTATGTTACCACTCTTTTAAAAACAATAAAATTTATTTAAAATTTAAATTTCGTGGAATGATTATTTAATTAAAATTCTTGATTTTCTTGAAAAGTCGGCGCTTCTAGCGCTGGCTTAGTTTCTGCTGCTGAGAATAGGGGCGGTAATTGCAACCACGTCGGTAAACGCATGTCCCCCTCTTCCGCAAGAAATTAAGACACGTCGGCAAAAGTTTTCCGATTTCGAGAGATGTTGAGAACTAGTGATCTGTTGTATTCGTATACTTCGTGTATTCGGACTCGCGTATCCGGATTTGTTCCGAAACGCAAATGATTGCTCATAATTACCTTAGTAATATTCTAAATTCTATCAAACTTTTCAAAGGAACCATCTAAATGGAGCTAGGGATTAAGAATTTAATGGGAATTTATCAGAAGAACTAAAATATTTTATATAATACTTTTTTTAATGGAAGTTGTGAGCGATTGTATTTTTAATCTGTATTCATTAGGAAGTAAACTTTTCATCGAAACTGCATCATAGAAGAGGTAAAATTCGGAAAAATACTTTCTCATTTAGAAAAAAAACCCCTCTCAACTAAATCACCACTCTTATAAAAAAGAACGTAACTAATTTAATATTTACATTCCAATCTGACTTCCGCTTCCATATTCTTAGATATTGCAAAAGCTTTCGATAAAGTATGGATCGAAGGTGTGATTCACAAATTAATTGCTTACAAATTTCCTCAATATATTATTGAGATAATACAATCATAACTTACGAATAGGCACTTCACTGTTCTTGTTAAATCTCAGACTCTACACCAAGAAAACTTCAGGCTGGCGTACCCCAAGGAGGAATTCTGGCCCCTATAATTTTTGTTCTGTTCATGAATGACATCCCACAGGTCAGAAATATTATGCTCAGCCTTTACGCCGATGATACGGCCATACTCTCGTAAGATAAAACCCCCGATAAAGCTATTATACCCCTTCAAATCTACTTCAAAAATCTAGAAGCCTGGCTTGTGAGATGGAAAATTAAACTAAATGTTGACAAGACAGAGCCAATTCTCTTTAACAAAAAGAATGACGACTGGCCAAAAGTGAAGGTCTATGGCACCCCAATCGAATGGAAAAAAGAAGTGAAATATTTGGGGGTTGTTCTGGATAAGTAACTGAACTTCCGAGCCCATACTAGCCTGATCAAGGAAAAATATAACAAAGCATTCCGCGCCCAATACTCTTTAATCTGTAGGAACTCTAGTCTAAATGTCAACAACAAGGAGGTACTGATCTACTAAGCGTATCTCAGACCAATTCTCACTTACGCGAGTCCCATTTGGGTCTGCACTGCCAGAAGTAACTTACGAAGCAAAGTGCTTGAAAACAAAACCCTAAGAATGATTGCAAACGCCAGGTGGTACCATCGAAATATTGATATACGAAATGCATTAAATGTCCCCTCCCTACAGCAGTTCATTCAAAAACTTGCTAAAATTTTCTATTTAAAACTGCCGGATATCAATAACCCCGAAATAACGAAAATTCCTGTTTATGATCATAATGATAAACAGAATCGTAAGAGACCAAGAATGACTATCTCACTCTGAGTCCCCCCCCCGCACTGTTGTGCATTCCTTTCCTTAACCTTTTTCTGCCTTAGATAATTTTTCACAACTTTCTAATCTCCTATTATATTCTTTTAAAATTATCATTATTATTTTTAAATATTTTTGTATTTATGTAGTTTGTAACTTTTTATTGATTTAATTTATTCCTAAATTTGATTTGATCTTCCTCATACTGGTTTATGCATTTTGATTATCAGGTCTAGTTTTCATTTCCACTTACGCCCTAATGTATTAGATTTTTAGATAGTGGGGCCTGGGGCCCCAAGGAGCTGAAACCACCACAAGTTATTATTACTTATTTGTATACGTCGTATTTTAGAAAAGGTTAGCTTACAGCACCCGCTCTTCGGTAAGGTATTTTTTTATGGTTTCTCTTGTTATGCATATCGGTTAAATGATTCTAAATCTGTGTTTATGAATAATACAATAGCCACACGAAGTCAAACCTTTCGAAGAATTCAGTGCTTTCATCAAAAAATGACGGAAGGAGAGATGAAATACCAAACGAATTAGTGATATTTGTTACCCAAAGCTGGCATACAATTGTGATGCTTCATAATTTTTCAAAGTCAAATTTTAAAATGCAGAAAAGTGTACAAAATAAACCAGTTTAACTAATTTGTGCACATTCTCTTTCAATTTGGCGTAGCATTTCGAGTGTTAAAATGAAACATAAGAATGTGTGACACAATCTATTTTCTTGCTATTCCCTAATTTTTTATAAAAAAGTCACACCAGTACACACGTGAGAAACTTTCCCCTGCCCATTCCATTCCCAGAACCAATGAGTTTTAACGAAAATTAATTATGCTATGCCAGAAGGCGGTAAAAATATCTATCTACTGATCCAGCGATATAGGCTTTGTACTAGTAGAGAAAAAGGGTTGCATGACAACAGAAAAAAATATAGGACAATACCATCTCAAAGTATATGCGCTAAATAATTGCATAACTACTTTAAAATAAATTCGGAATTTTCACAAAATAGGTTTAATTTCCTGAGGCAAACTGATTTTTTAGTGTAAAAAGGTTAGCTTACAGCACCGGCTCTTCGGTAAAGAAATTTATTTTTATGGCTTTTCTTGTTATGCACACTGATATATCGGTCAGCGTTTACTAATCACAGACAAGCGGTCTAATTCCATTGCCGCTCTGGGAGCGGTCAAGACACTTTAAACAGGATCGCAAGCCAACCCGTTATCCGACTGTATAGTAAGCGCATTATATACTTGCAATACTACCTGTGACAAACTTAGTGGTAGTAAATGTACAGCCAAAATCATTATATATATGAGAGATTTATGTGGCATTAATATTTAATTTAAACAACAACCATCATAGGACAAATAAATTCATAAATTTAGGCAAACATATCATTGTATTTGGAGGGAAATAGCCAGAGTGAAAGAAAAACTCTTTTGTTATACGGCAATCAATCAATACTGCATAAATGGTTATACAAGGTATAAAAATTGAAAATTGTATAAATTCTCTGTCAAACACATCTCGCATATGAGTGTAGAGTCGTGATGTTCAATTCAGATGAGTGTTGGAATTCATCATATTATTTTAGGTAACCTACTGGTCCATAGTTTTAGGTCAGCATATAAAAAAACACAATATTATATATTTATTTATTATCCACGCCTATCCATTCATTCATTATGTATTGTACGTTTTAACAGTCGGCGGGGAAGAAACAAAACAATATTTATTTCAGAAACAGAAATGATTATTTAGCATTTAGAGCGCCACTTAATGGAAAACTTTGAAACTCAATTTTTGAAACGCGATACATGTTTTTTTTAAATTTTTTTAATTTTTTCAATGAGGCTGATATGCCGAAGCACGAAGTCTTATGTCCATAGTGTCGATATAAGGATTTCAATTTATAGCTGTTTGCTTTTGAATATTTATTTACTATGAATTCGAACGTGATTATAAATGAAAGTATAGAACATTTATTTCAAGAACAAGGCTTCATTTAGAAGCATCAATAGTTTTTTGTTGAATATCCTTTAATTGAGTTTGTAGTTGAATATCCTTTAATTGAGTTTGTAGTTGAATATCCTTTAATTTTCTTATAATTTTTAAAGCATGTTAAATGTTAGAATTGGATTATTCCTATTCAGTACAGTAAAAGAGAAAAGATACCAGTTGCTAGTATTCAAGAAAGTGGGAAAGTTTCTATCCCCATATTTTTACAGTTAAATTCATTGACTTAATATCAAGAATAATTACTGAACTTGGCGACAATGATACAAAACAATAAATCTCGACATGTCATTAAAACCTAAGAAGATTTGATTTAAATAAAGAATTTTATTCACATACAAAAGATTTAGAAAGAATTTAACCTTGTATATATATATAAAAAATGAATTGTTGAAAAATGCGAATCCAGTTAAATAATAATCAGAAAATCGGCATAATGAAATCTAAGCTTAACTAATTCCAGCTAAAATGGACCATTAGATAATTCATAGAAATTTGTTTATTGAATTGTGATCTTTACGCATAATTTGTAGGTTTCTATCAAAATTTGGACAAAATTCGTGTTCGGAGAGTCTGTCTGATTTCAAAAACTTAAAGAGTTAGACAGTTTTATCATCAGGAATGTAGGTCCTTATTAAATTTTGGACCAAATAAATCAAAAGGTTGACTGTCTGTATAATCGCATCCTTTTTAACGTGATCACTTCTAAACCCTATGACTTTGATAAATAAAAATTCGTAAGAGGACTGCTGACATTAATTTTAGATCCGCGCCCAATTTTCGTTTCAATAGGATGAAAAAAAGAGTCCAAAGTGCATATTCGGTTTCTTCGTCATTGTATGACGCAGAAAATGGCGCTAGCGTTTTTTCCTCCTTGGTAGCGAATTGTACATGTTAAAGCCGCTCTACGTATTTTTCGTCACCAGCGTTAGGGTGATATGGAAAAATTTTGGAGACATCACTCCCGTTTGTTTTAGGAAAAATTATTAAGAAAACTTTGTTAAAACGTCCTTAAAACTGCGCAATTTTTGTCAAACAGTTTAGAGCTGCTCACTTTGCTACTTCAACACTGATCGCAATCGTATAAAAGTAGCAAAAAATCAAAACAAATCAATGTCAACGAATGATAAATTAGGATACATAAAGTTTTGAAGTTTTAAACAAAAATTATTTTACTGAAGAGACGAATTCGCGCACTAGATGGAGAAAACCACCGATTGTCACCGAAACAAAAAACCATTTTTGTTTTTGTTTTGAGAACTTTTCACTTTCTCATATATGAAGTATATAAAAAAGGAGGCACTGTGATCGTTCGTCATGAAATTCGACTTCCCGACATATTGATGAATCATCTAATTTTTAACTCTTAAATGCCATGTGTTGCTTTTAAACACTAGGTATACCCAAATTTGTCCTCTATAATCTTGAGAATAAGAACTACCTGTAGTTTGCAATAGGGTGCGTATTGAAAATGTTATTAAATCAATTTTCAACATATAGACGACAGCCTGAGTGTTGATAAAAAATATAAATAAATTGAAGTTTTTCACATGAGGCTGCATCTCTCTTTGCTTTCTTTGTATGCTTGAGAATAACACATTTTATTCAACAATGTTAAAGGAAATTCCTTATCCGTATCCCATCTGTGTTTAAGATTATAGAATTTTATCAAGAATTCTTTTTTTTTTCTGAAATAAAGCGCAAGGTTGTCAACAAAGTGTTTTTTAGCCATAAAACTAAATGGAATCTTTAAAACTATTTTCCCATGTTTTATTCGAGAAATTAAGGTCGGGAAAAAAAAATTTTAAATCTATTTTTTTAAAAATTGGTCTTTTAAGGGGTTAACATCCCGATTCTAGCAAAAACAATTTTTGGACAATGTCTGTGAGCATAATAAATCAAGTTTGAGAGCAGCTTAAAGCACAATATTGGGTATGAGGTCTTAGCACCAAAATGGTGCGTTTGTGTCAAATTTAAGAAAATATCCGTCTACGGGATGTCTGTCAGTATGCCCATTCAGTCTGTAAAATGTAAGAGGATGAAACATCATCTCAAATAGCATTTCTAAATTGTAATAGGGAATTACTTGATAGGGCAGTGTTTTTCCCCATTACTTTTGTCTAAAAATCAAGTTTAGTCATTGCTTGTCCCACTCTCAAACCGTTCGAAGAATAAAGTTCTCGAGCAAAAGAATGAAGGAAGGAGAAATGAAATAACAAACGAATTAGTGATATTTGTTACACAAAGCCGGCATAAAATTATGATCTTCAGAATTTTTCAAAGATTGTAAAATGCAGCAAAGCGGTTGAAAATGGATCAGAAAAACTAATTTGTGAAAAATCTTTCAATTTGGCGTAGAATTTGAAGTGTTAAAATGAAATATAAAAATGTGAGAACAGCCATTTTCTTTCTCTTACCGATTTTTCTTTAAAAAAAGCACACCAGTAAACCCGTGGGTAACTTTCCCCTCCCCACCTGATCAGCTACAAACAATGAGTTTTAATGTAAATTGAGTATGCTATGCCAGAAGGCAGTAAAAATACCTGCCCACTGATCCAGAGATATAGGTTTCGTACTAGTGGAGAAAAAGGGATGGTTGACAACAGAAGAATATTAGGAGAATACCATCTCAAAGTGTATTTGCTAAATAATTGCAGAACTACTTTATAATTCGGAATTTTCATAAAATAGGTTTAATTTGGTCAGACAAACTGCTTCTTCGTATTTAACAAAAGGTTAGCTTACAGCACCCGCTCTTTGGTAAATTGAATTTTTTATTTTTATGGTTTTTCTTGTTATGCATACTGAAATATCCATCAGCTGACTCATCTGTGTTTATGAAATATACAATAGCCACACGAAGCGGTCGAAATCCATTGCCGCACGGAGCGCGGTCAATACACCGTCAACAGGACTGTAAGCTAACCTCATAGAACGAATTGTAGTAATAGCTTTATATAATTGCAATACCAACTGTTACAATTTTAGTGGTAGTAAATGTTCAGAGAAGATCATATATAGATGAGAAATTTATGTAACATTAATATTTAATTTAAACAACAGCCTTCATAGGACAAATAAATTCAAAAATTTTAGACAAACAAATCATTGTATTTGGAGGGAAATACCCAGAGAGCTGAATAAATTATTTTGTTTTAGGGCCTACTGGCCAATAGTTTTAGGTCAGCATATGCAAACACAATTTTTTATATTTATTTATTACTCACGCCGACATATTCACCCATTGGGTACGGATCATTTTAACAGTCGGCGGGAGGAAACAAAACACTATGCATTTGAGAAACAAATAAGATTATTTAAGAAATTATTCTCCCCGACATGTCCCTTAAAACAAATTTATGATAGCATTTAGGAGCGCCACCTAATGGTAAAGTTTGAAACTCATTTTATGAAACGCCAAGCATGTTTTTTTTTTTTTTTTTCTTTTGTCAATGAGGCTTATATTCCGAAGCACTAAGTCCTATTTCAATCGTTGCGAAATAAGGATTAAAATTTATAAATACTTGACTTTGAATATTTATTTACTATGAATTCGAATATGATTATAAATGAAAGTATAGAACATTTATTTGAAGAAAAAAGCTTCATTTAGAAACATCAATATTTTTTTTTGGAGTTTGTAGTTGAATATCCTTTAATTTTCTTACATTTTTATAGCAAGTTAAATATTGCCGGCAGAATTGGATTATTCCTATTCAGTACAGTAAAAGAGAAAAGATACCAGTAGCCAGTATTGGAGAAAATGGGACTGTTTCTATCCCCATATTTTTACAGTTAAATTCATTGACTTAATATCAAGAATAATTACTGAACTTGGCGACAATGATACAAAACAATAAATCTCGACATTAGAAGATTTGAATGAAATAAAGAATTTTATTTACATATAAAAGAATTAGTTAGAATTTAAACTTGCATATAACAAAAGAAATGAATTGTTGAAAAATGCTAATCCAGTTAAATAACAACCAGAAAATTGGCATAATGAATTCTAAGATTAACTAATTCCAGTGGAAATAGACCATTAGATTATTCATAGAAATTTAATCATTCCTAAATAACATTACACAACCAGAATAATAATTACAGGATGTAAATCTGGTAAGAATAAATTTGTCAGCGTAGTGCTCTTTACTGTAGCTGAAGCTTTTGATCATAATTTAATTCGGCATATCCGGATCAGGTCAGACCGGATCTCAGTCTCATAACTAATCGAGGAGATACTGGTTTTACTCGAGTTTCATAGATGATCGCAGCGCCGCTCTGCGGAAAGCATGGAAGCTTTTGTCGCAAGCTCAGTCTGGTCGAAAATAAATCACAATTGTAACTGGTTTTCAGTAGTATTCTACTACTTAAATGCGGAATTAACACTATAAAATTTGCTTACGAATTTAACTTCGGTTCAATTTTAACTATGCTTACATTTTTATATTTTGAACTCCCAAATCCAATTTAAATGTTTCATGCAAGGACTCAAAAGTTTTTTCTCCGCGTGGTAGCGTGTACTCCGAAAGCCATCAAGATTAAAGAATTATACTTTGAAAACATTCATATTTTAGCATAAATGCCTGCTGATTTTCTCGAAGTAAACGACCACAAGTAGAAAACCCTCTTGTATTTTCAGTGTTAAACAAAATATTATCGACTATGTTTAAAATAATTCAATATTTGTAACAAACCAATTTTTAAAGTTAACTTCAGTTTTTGTAGCATTAATAAATCAAAATGCTCAAAAAATGAAAAAATATAGCTATCTGACACGTTATATATTATTCCGTAGAAAGTTTTGGTGTACTGCATTTTGAAAGATTTATTGCTTAATCTTTGTATTCTAAACAGCTACTAAGGTTTAAAAATCCATATAGTTATCTTTTTATTATGATTTTGCTTTATTGATTGTTAAATATTAATAATAGGTTATAAAACATCAAGTTATAAAATTCATTTTTTGCTTGAGTAGATTGATAGGAATTCAATGTTACATTAGAAATGCTGCTATGAATTTGACAGAAGTTAAGATATTAGGATAAAATTTTATCGCATTTTCTTACGATTTCAATTTTGAAGAGTTATTTCGTAATAGCATTTTATAGTATGCAAATTGTTGCTATTATTTGTGATTAAAATAAACAAAGTAATTTTAAATATATAATATATTAGTAGCTATATCTTATATAAGAAACGAATTTTAAGCAAAAATTAGCTTGTTTTGTATTTGAATAAAATACTTTTAAGGATTAAATAAAAGAAAGCCTGTCGTCAAACTAAGTGAAATTCACGGACTGATTAAGAATATCTGTATACTGTTACTATAATTTCTTGTTACGCATTTTGCTACTAGTTTTCTTATGAATAAATTAGTACCTCTGTATAGCATCCTATTTCTGTAACTTTCATGTTTATTTTAAGAACGATTATTTCCATTTCTATTTACATTTCTATCTGCAACTGCCCCCTCACTTGCAAAAGTAAAGGGGCCTTGCCCCCTCACTTTTCAAAGTTCAAAATTAACGATCCCTCGAAAAATGGATCCCAAGCTGAAGCTTTGTTGAATAATATCGAAAGTTTCCAATTTATTTTTTGTCTTCTGATCCAAAGAGTTTTGGAAGCTACAGATACGCTTTCAAAAGCTTTGCAATCAAAATCGCTAATTTTTTTTAACAGTTAAAGAACTGGTTAATGCAACAAAAGAATGTTTGCATGAATTCCGAAGTGAAGATTTTTTTGAAAAGTTGTGGATATTTGTTAACGATATTTGTGAAGCAAAATCGTTACCTTCTCCAAAACTTCCACGCTCTAGAAAGGTGTCTTCGGAAATAGGCGGCAGTTCCTTCAGCATGTCACAAAGTGTTAAATCGTTCTATTAA